>JAVGWX010000019.1:47052986-47252986 GCA_036924085.1 Ariolimax columbianus
TGCCCTGGCCTCGAGTCTGTGAGCACCGTTCTGAGTCTAAAGATTTTGTGTCTGCCCATCTCAAAGTTTGTCAATGCTATCATTATCTGGTTTCTATTATTTGTGTTGTTCTCTCGATTCCAGGCAACCTTGATAGGTTTATGAGTGTCTTTGATCCTTTATAATTCTGTTAATGGCCAGTCTGTGTGTTGCCACATCAGACACTTATGTGTTGACCTACCTTCTCGTTTCGAATGATCCTACAGTGGGCTTGAATCTACTGTAGGGCTAGATCTGTGTTTTTACGACAGCAACAAGATATTTTATTTGTGTGGGAGTCTATCTTGTTTCCGGCTTGAGATGGATTGTACGCTCTTGGAGTCTGTTAGGATGAATGTTTTCCTTTTAGTTGACTTTTGTCTAAGAATCTGCGCTGTTGCATGAACAGCTGTTGCTTTTCAGCTCTGAAATTGGTACAGATATCTCCTGCTAGCATGGAGTTACTTTATATGTCACCGTTGGAGTGTGCAATGTAGATTTTACTGCCTCGCCTTTTTGCACTCTCTGTACCGATCCAACTGTGTACACACGTGACCAGGAGTTGCTAGGCTACTGTTTCTTAAGCTAATGTAGAACGTGCATTTTTGGGTCTTGGTGGTTGTTTTTGTTGTTGTTTCGAGTGCCCACAATGAGAAGGTTCACTCTTTTGTGCGCTTTAAAAAGGACGCCAAGTGCCGGGTTGCAGTAGCTTTCCTCACATCCCGAGCGTGCTGAGGAAGGTGGACCGCTGTCCTCCAGGTGGTTGTGCTATGATTTGCTTCATCTGCATGTCACTCACTACTACGGAGAATACATCAATCTCTCACCTCGCTAGCCAAGCTGCCATGATAACAACCCGTTGCCAGGAAGGGCTGCGAGGAAGCGGAGGCGAGGGTCTTGTTCAGTATGTTTTGCCTGACCCTGACTAACATGTCTGATCAGTATATTTTGCCTGACCTTTACTAACATGTCTGATCAGTATATTTTGCCTGAACCTGACTAACACGTTTGAACAGTATATTTTGCCTGACCAAGACTAACATGTCTGATCAGTATATTTTGCCTGACCCTGACTAACATACTGATCAGTATATTTTGCCTGACCCTGACTAACATGACTGATCAGTATATTTTGCCTGACCCTGACTATCACGTCTGATCAGTTTATTATGCCTGACCCTGACTTACATGTCTGATCAGTATATTTTTCGTGACCATAACTAACATGTCTGATCAGTATATTTTGCTTGACCCTGACTAACATGTCTGATCAGTATATTTTGCCTGATCAGACTTTAGTCTTCCTCCCCTGAGTAGAACGTGCATATTTTGGTCAGGGTTGGACGAGTTAAGCTGAAGATTCAGCGTAACGAAGTGACACACACACCTCATCTGCTGCGGCAAGATCTGATGCGGGACTACGTCACGGTCCAAGATATTGTGCTCACTCCTACTAGTCCCACCTCACCCCCCCCCCCTTTTTTTTCTTCTCAAAAACCCTCCCCCCCCCCCCTCCCCAGCCCTTTCTTAAGTACGTAATTCCGTGCACAGTCCAGGTGTTATTATCATAACGACAAGCTGCTACCCAAAGACAGTGCAGGTGATAGCGAAAAACGGCTACGTAAACACAATTAGTTGACTGACACGCTGCAGACAAACACAGTACAGAAACGAGGACAAGAGAAAAGATACAATGAACTTGAATGCATCAATTATAGGACAGGAGACTTGGAGTTCTGGAGTTCTTCTACTTCTTCTTCTTCTTCGTTCGTTCTCAATCTCCCACTACCAAACACTGAAAGGGCTTAAGTAGCAGAATGTAGTCCAGAGAACGGAATGCGCTGTGTTGTAGTTTACAGCTTGGCTGCGATATTTGCACCTTTCGGTCCAACACATCCGACTTCAGCAAGCAATTTTTGAGTACCGGGTTAACATTCCGTCTACGATCCCTTCTCCTTAGCCAGTCTGCCCTGCTGCAGTCTGTTATCCAGGATCACCGCGTGGAGGTGTAGAAGGGTCTTTGCAGCTCTGGTTCGCTGGCCCTGAAGCTAGCAGTCAGCTATGGGTCGCTGACCACTGCAGCTCATGCGCTGATCAGCGTCTTGATCCCGTTCTGGAGTTTAAAAGAGAAACAGATCATTACCTATTGTATTGCAATTTAAAAGAGCATTTCATTAATAAAAAGAGCCGTCGTGCTCATGACGGAAAAAGGAGACTTAAAAAAAAAATTTAGGTCGTTGACTTATAGTTTTGTAAACAATTTCCCTTAGAGTGTTCTCCCCAGGGCGTAACTCTGGGCGATGAATATGGAGAAATTGGTTGCAAAAACTACAGGAGCCTCCTCTCGGCCTCACTTGCAAAATCAAAAGGAATGCAAAGCATGACAATGTGGCACCACCTCAGTTGCAGGAGCTGCTAGATTGAGTTCGCAACATTAAACTATCCATCTTAGCTGCTACTACTCCGGATTTTGTTGTCAGGGTTTACTCCCGTAACCTTACCCTTTCTCGATGTATTTACAAGACAATGGAGCCGTTGCCTCTGGCGGATGACGTGAATGTTAGTTACTCAAGGCGTTTGATGATGCCCTGATCGTCCCAGGACTCGCAAACACTCACTGGAACGTATGGTTTTGTTTTTAATTGTTTTTAATTTTTGCGTTCGCCTTACTTCTCTAATCCCCAAGGCGGTGTGCGTTGCACTGTGGTTTTTATTTTGCGCCTGTTGGCCCAGTGCATCCGACTTCAGCATGCATTTTTATGTAAGGGTCTGCTTCCTCCTGCATTTTCTAAGGGTTTGCTTCCCCGGGGTAACGGCCGGTGCTGTGATGGGGATCGAACCCAGCACCTCCTGGTTGTGAGCCGTGTCACTTAACCACTAGCCCACGCCGTCCCCTGAACGTGTGGATTTGAAATCATAGTTCCACTTCTACTACGCAACTTCCTGAACAGGCTAGCGAGCTTCTTATACCCGAGTTTAGAGTCAGAAAACATCTTCTCTTAGAATGGCTGCAAACCAAAGCTAATGAGTCCAACCTGCCCGTCCGGTTATACTACCAGGTACTCGGTCACGCCCCACAGATGGCCCTGAAAGAGACAAGGGGCTCCTCATGAAGGTGCAGCTGGGGACCCAATAATGTAGGAGAGCCCATTTGCAAGGAAACTCCTGCCCGGAAAGCTAAATATTAAATCATATGGCGATCTTTACACCCGAAAAGGAAAATATATGAGAGTCGCTTCACTTTCCTTTAACGGAAGGGATATTCAGCCCAGACATTGCTATCGACCTCTATCGCACCTCGCACACCCACGTGCCCCTTTCATATAGGTGCCATAATAGTTGTAGTAGTAGCCCCTTTCTTTCATGACTGACTATAGTAGCCCCTTTTCGCCATGACTGACTATAGTAGCCCCTTTTCGTGATGACTGACTATAGTAGCCCCTTTCGGTCGTGACTGACTATAGTAGCCCCTTTTCGTCATGACTGACTATAGTAGCCCCTTTTCGCGATGACTGACTATAGTAGCCCCTTTCGGTCATGACTGACTATAGTAGCCCCTTTAGGTCATGACTGACTATAGTAGCCCCTTTTCGCCATGACTGACTATAGTAGCCCCTTTCGGTCATGACTGACTATAGTAGCCCCTTTCGGTCATGAATGACTATAGTAGCCCCTTTTCGCCATGACTGACTATAATAGCCCCTTTCAGTCAAAACTGACTATAGTAGCCTCTTTCAGTCATGACTGACTATAGTAGCCCCTTTAAGCCATGATTTACTATAGTAGCCCCTTTCAGTCATGACTGACTATAGTATCCCCTTTCAGTCATGACTGACTATAGTAGCCCCTTTTCGCATGACTGACTATAGTAGCCCCTTTCAGTCATGACTCACTATAGAAGCCCATTTCAGTCATGCCTGACTATAGTAGCCCCTTTAAGCCATGACTGACTATAATAACCCCTTTCAGTCATGACTCACTATAGTAGCCCCTTTCTGTCATGACTGAATATAGTAGCCCCTTTCAGTCATAACTGAGTAATGGTTGATGTTACCTTGCAGTGGTAGCTCTCATCATGACCATCATGTGTTCCTTCTCACTGCGATGTCTGTGCTGTCTCGGAAGAACGCTACATGTGGTTCTTTCCACCAGCGTCAGGAAGGGCTCTTCCATTTCTGAGGCCACATAAACCTAGAATAGGTACATACAGACGCACACATGCATCCAAGCACTGGTTTGTGCGTCCTGATATCGTACAATTGACTACGGTCAGTGGTGGAATGGGCGCGCCTCCGCCAGTAGAAACTAGTGAGGCAAACATCTAAGCAACAACAACAAAGGGTTCTTTTTCACAGCTTGATGTCAATTTTCGCTCGCCCTGCAAGGAAACCCTAGGGGACTTCTTATTTCTACGTATTCTAAGCGGAGAAAGAATGTCATCGCCTGACAGGATGAAAACATTCAGATGGTGCAGGGGTGGAACTCGAGGACGGAAGACGACAACCTATGACACCGGATCGTCACTTAGGAGACGGAGAACTCCTCAAACACTCCCTCCTCGCAACCCCCATCCGAAGATAACAGGGTACCCGGCTCCCTCCCAGGAGCTCACAGGGATCGTGGTCGACACCCCCACTGCCCAGTCGAGACGCCGCAGCGCTTACATTGTCCCCGCCACTGGGGATTGCCCACATATATTGAGACACACCAACAATTAGTGGCTTCAACAGATAGATACCCCCCCCCCCACACTAATGCTGTGGACGAGGTCTGGCAGTGCGCCGTTTTGACTAGCCATGGTGTCTTCCGATCGACGCAACGGGCCTCAAATGCCTAGGCAAACATTATTATCTCTACTTGGATCGGTCTGCAGCTTTGTCTTTCCTGATGTCAGACTCATGTCCAATGGTCTTCATGTCACGCTTACATGTCATCCCGTAACATGTGAGGTCGTTGGAACACACATGAAGACATCCTCCTAACCCCGCGCCACCCTTCTCTGTCAGCGGCCGCTGCCTGTGCCTCTTCTGGTCGGAGATTGGTCCATTCTTTTATGTTGTCCTCCCACCTATTTTTGGGCCGGCCTCTTCGACGTCTGCCTTGCACCTTTCTGTGCAGGATCGTGTTTGCAAGACCATTTGATCTCGATATATGACCGTACCAAGCGAGTTTCCTTCTTTTGACAGTTGCCAAGAGGTCTTCAAAAGGCCCTATTGCTGTTGTAATTCTATCTCGTATTTCCTCATTTGTAATTCGATCTTTGTACGTGATGTTTAAAAGTCTACGGAAACATCTTATCTCCAAGGGTTGTATCCTTCGCTGAAGGTCAGCTGTAACTATCTATGTCTAGAGGAACATCGACAGGACTAGCTTATACTCATCTTCAAATCTCAGTTGAGTTCGGCCGACTGTTTTTTGCCATATGTCAACTGTCCATATGCGACCTTATAGGGGATGCGACCATCTTCCATGCAATGAACATGACCAAGCCACCGTAGTCATCCTTGCCTAAGGAGAGTGTACCTACTTGAGTGATCGTTGCCAGATTGCACCTCTACATTTGTCACTCTGAATCGCAAACGCCGTAGAAAGAAGGGGTTAGGCATAGTTTGGCATTGGTTATCCATGTCTCGCTACCATATATGAGTGGGGAAAAAACAAATGAAAATAAATGTAAAAGTTGATTAACTTAACTTAACTTAACGTCTGTATAGTGGTTTAGATACAAACGCGAGGCTGGAGTAGCCTCTCTAGGGCGCAAGCCTGGGCGCTAAACATAAGTGGACTACTATTTATATATTCCTCTTTATGTAAAGACATACAATTGGTTTTATTGAATATCCCTTTCAATTATGCACATTTTAAATGAGAAAATTATAACTTAACTTAACTTAACGTCTTTATACTGGTTTAGAAGACTCTGCAGAGTCGGTATACAACCAGTTACATTTACATCACCTTGTTCTACAAGCTATACGCATCCAATTTATTCTTAAATGCATTAACTGTCCCTGCCTCCACTACCTCCCTTGGCAATGCATTTCAAGTATTCACAACTCTCTGACTAAAAAAATACTTCCTAATATTTAATCTGGACCTCTCCTTAGTCAACTTGTAGCTGTGCCCTCTTGTTCTTGTGAGTGGCTGTATTTTAAAAAAAACTTGTTATAGTCTAATTTATCCATTCCTCTGATCATCTTATACACCTGTATTGTCACCCTGAATTCTTCTCTCTTCTAGACACTGTTGACCGGTTTTTTTAGTCACAGGTTTCCTACCCCTTTATTCTCCCCTCTATGTCCTCTTGTCTCTACGACGAAAAAAAACGAAAAATTAAGGTTAAGTTTAATACAAATTTTAAAATAGGAATGGTCAGATACCGCACCGAGACGAGAACACAAACAAAACCCACGTTATGACCAATAGGCCTTCATCAGGGACAACAAATAACAATACTGAACTAACAAATCAACATATAAGAAAACAATTGTCAACTTATCTGATAGTAGACCCAGTCTGTCTAAGCGACCGGTTGGGTCAGATGCTGGACTGAATATGAAGGGCAGCGGTCAAATAAGGTGGCCAGGAGAGCGGAAGAAGTGAGGGGTATGCGCTGGATAAGCCAGTGGTGGCCAAATATGGAACCACCAAATAGTGATCCAAGTGGGAGAACAAAAAGAAGGTGATATATATATATCCATCGTTTTGGTTTTAATTGTACGTTTCTGCTTCTCTAAACACGTGCTACGAGTCGAGCAAACGTAGCAGTAGATTTGCTAACACGACTGCCTATTTCTGGGTCTAAAGACAGCTTGTCGCTGATGAAGGATCCCAAGGTATGTGATTTGGTGAACAGCTGTTAGTTAAAAATATGCAAGTGCTTATTTTGCCGTTCGGTTTATCCATGACTTACTTTAGATCTACTGTAGGATGTAGTTAATCGAACCTTCGATTTTTTTGTCTTTTCATGTTCCATATATTTCACTGTCCTAGAGTATATTTCGTAAGAGAAAGATAACTCGATAGCAGAGAACACAGATCGGGGTGGAGTGTTTGTTTCTACCGAATCTGATTTAAAATTTTGTAACGTGGACGGATAACCGCTTCTTGTCCTTGCTGTCTAGCCTTCTCTAACTCTAGTAGAGCCGAATATCCATATATAGCTTGGTGAACTAGAGCGTAAAAAGTTGTTAAGTATGATTAGATACCACGATAGAATGAAAACAGAAACAAAACCTACGTTACGGCCTAAAGGTCTTTATAATTAAACACCAACCAAAAAATATGAATTAAGATCAGTGCAGTTCTGTGAAGTGCAGTTTTGTGAAGTGCAGTTCACAGACAAGAAACCTGAACAGAACTGCATCGAAATTGCGTCAAAGATATGGTGAGGAATCGATTGAGATCAAAGAAGACATTGAAACATGGACACATTTGCCATATCCTGTGTGGAAAGCCCAAAATAGAATACGAACACGATCATAACTGCCCAAGAAGGCAAGAACCATCTAGTTTTGCTGATCTCTGATGGCGGCTAATGAAAGAGCTTCCAGTGCAGTTGATTTCTGGTTCAATACTTTGTGAGGTTGTGATGTTGTGAGGTTGTGAGGTTGTGATGTTGTGAGGTTGTGTTTTGTGAGGTTGTGATGTTGTGAGGTTGTGATGTTGTGATGTTGTGAGGTTGTGATAGTGTGAGGTTGTGATGTTGTGAGGTTGTGATGTTGTGAGGTTGTGATGTTGTGATGTTGTGAGGTTGTGATAGTGTGAGGTTGTGATGTTGTGAGGTTGTGATGTTGTGAGGTTGTGATGTTGTGAGGTTGTGAGGTTGTGATGTTGTGAGGTTGTGTTTTGTGAGGTTGTGATGTTATGAGGTTGTGATGTTGTGATGTTGTGAGGTTGTGATAGTGTGAGGTTGTGATGTTGTGAGGTTGTGATGTTGTGAGGTTGTGATGTTGTGATGTTGTGAGGTTGTGATTTGTGAGGTTGTGATGTTGTGAGGTTGTGATGTTGTGAGGTTATGAGGTTGTGATAGTGTGGGGTTGTGATGTTGTGAGATTGTGATATTCTGAGGTTGTGATATTGTGAGGTTGTGCTGTTGTGAGGTTGTGATGTTGTGAGGTTGTGATGTTGTGAGGGTGTAATGTAGTGAGATTGTGATATTGTGAGGTTGTGATGTTGTGGTATTGTGATGTTGTGAGGTTGTGATGTTGTGAGATTGTGATATTGTGAGGTTGCGATGTTGTGAGGTTGTGATGTTGTGAGGTTGTGATGTTGTGAGGTTTTGATGTTGTGAGGTTGTGATGTTGTGAGGTTGTAAGATTGTGAGGTTGTGATATTGTTAGATTGTGAGGTTGTGAGGTTGCCGGACACGGAAAGTAAAAAAGTAAATATCAACCAAACGAAGCAAGCTGACATAAAGGATGATAAACGGAACAAATTTAGCATTGATGCACACCACCAGACCAAACAAGCTGACATAAAGGGTGATAAACGGAACAAATTTAGCATTGATGTACACCACCAAACCAAACAAGCTGACATAAAGGATGATAAACGGAACAAATTTAGCATTGATGTACACCACCAAACCAAACAAGCTGACATAAAGGATGATAAACGGAACAAATTTAGCATTGATACACACCACCAAACCAAGCAAGCTGACATAACGGATGATAAACGGAACAAATTTAGCATTGATGTACACCACCAAACCAAACAAGCTGACATAACGGATGATAAACGGAACAAATTTAGCATTGATACACACCACCAAACCAAGCAAGCTGACATAACGGATGATAAACGGAACAAATTTAGCATTGATTCACACCACCTAACCAAGCACTCTCAGAAAAATATATTTCATTACGCTTGCGATAATGATTAATGAAATGGGAAATGGGAAATGGGAAAGACGGCTAAACAATTTCGAAATTGCACCTGAACGCCCCCAAGTGTACACAGGGCCTTTAATTGCTAACAGTCCCGACGACAGAGCACAAATTTCGGGTCTCTGGCAGCGGCTAAAAATATTTGTCTTTTGGCTTCGTCAACTACCCATTTACAGCTGGGTTGACTTGGAGAAGTGGTCCTACTATGAGAAAAAACGTACGACGTGATTTGCCCTAGAACGCTTAGATTGCAAACTAACTTGGCAACCTTTAGATCCGACGCTTCGTCATCTTAATTAAAAGATATTTGAAAACGACAATTTACTACGAGGCGGGTTCAAATGAAATCGGACCGAACTGCAAAAAGTGAACATACGTAGTATGCGCATGATGACGTTAATTCTGATGTAAAAGTCAAATTGCTAAAATGCATTATCCTCCGACTCATAGTTTCCTCAGCGGACCGTTGAAAACATGGCGGGTGTGATACGGAGTCCGTTCAGAGTTAATCAGCGAGCGGTGATTAGGTTTATAATAGCTGTGGGATGTCGACCAGTTGACATTCATCGAAGAATGCAGGCAGTGTATGGTGACAAAAGTGTGTCGAAGATAATAGTGAAGAACTGGACAACGATGTTTAAAGAAGGATGTGAGTTAACCAAACATTTCACAGACCAGATCAGTCGTATATTGTTGCGTCAGAAGATACCATCGCCAAAATTGATGCGGCAATTCGGGTGGACCGTCGCCGGAGTTTACGTTCGTCCCACTTTTGTCAACACACATTGCCTGCAATGGTCGACATCCTTCCGCTGTTAGAAACCGAATCACCGCTCGCTGAACAACTCTGAACGGATTCCGCATCACACCGGCCATGTTTTCAACCGTCTGCTGAAGAAACTATGAGCCGGAGAATAATGAAAACTTTGCAAACTTGACGGCTAGTATGTGCTGTTTACACCAGAAGTAACGTTACTATCCTTAACTCTTATTTCGGACCCCTATAATACTCAGTCGTTATTCGTATAAGTAAATTCTAAAACGTGCCGCCATCTAATCCCTGCATTAGTAAAGAAGATTACTAATTGGATATCAACTTCAAGTTAAAAAGACTCCTGTATCATAAAACTTAGGGCATGAACAAACAATGCGTTTCTTATCTGCATGTCATGCACTTAAAAGGACACACAAATGTTAATCGACCTTATATTTGAACGGAAACAAGCACTTGTACAGGGTGGCCCAGAATTCCTGCTACCATTTAAAAACTTAATGAGTTTTTAAAAAATATTAATTGTTCAAAGAATGATTCTAGGTACTCGTTCTTTAAATCATCTCTAAACAAAGCTCTCTTGGTTCCTCTCATACACATTTGACAGCTGATGCATGGCCTACTTTAGATAAGATGTCTGACTCACCGGGGAAATCGGAGACGGCGTGGGCTAGTGGTTAAGTGACACGTCTCACAACTCGAAGGTGCTGGGTTCAACCCCCATCAGGGGTCAAGGCGCTGAGCAGCGCATGAGCTGCTGTGGTCATCGACCCATAGCTGACGGGGCCAGCGAACCAGAGCTGCCAAGACCCTTCTACACCTCCACGCGGTGATCCTGGATAACAGGCTGCAGCAGAGCAGACTGGCTAAGGATAAAGAATCGAAGAGGGAATGCTAACCCGGTACTAAAAAATGCTTGCTGAAGTCGGATGTGTTGGATCGAAAGGTGTAAATATCGCAGTCAAGCTGTAAACTACGACACAACGCATTCCGTTCTCTGGACTACATTCTGCTACTTAAGTCCTTTTATGGTTTGGTAGCGGGAGATTGAGAACGAACAACGCCAAGCCAATCCAATCCCCATTACAGCACCGGCCGTTACCCAGGGGAAGAAAACCGTTAGAAAATTCAGGAGGAAGCGTACTCTTACATAAAATGCATGTTAAAGTCGGATGCACTGAAGCAAAATAAAAACCACAGTGCAGCGCACACCGTCTTGGGGAATAGAGAACGCAAAACAAAACAAACAAATCTGGGAAAATCCCTTTCAAACGTCACAATCCACCGCCGTCTAAATAATGGAACTCATTTTGTGCCAAGGTTTACAATCAATCCATGCTCCACACAGAGAAATCAAACAAATTCACCGTACAAAACATAAGAAATCACTGTCGAGAATGATCCTTTTACAGAATCCTGCCGTGAAACAAACTACATATCCATCTTTGTTTCCCGAACACGCTATTATAGTTGAATTGATAGTTGACACATGAATTAAAAGATAGCCGTTGAATGTCACATTGCAAAAGGATTTCTCCATGAGTCAAAAGTTGTACGTGCAAGGCCATGACTATGACAATAGTGCTCAGAGCCACGTGATATCTATGTGAATCATCATAGTAGCACAAAAATGAACTCGGTGTTCTGGCAACAAAAAAAAAGCACAGTCCAGTGGATACCAGCCCACTGCAACATTCCAGGCAACGAGGAGGCGGACAGAGGGGGGAATACTGCAGCAGAGTGATACAGAAATCACATACAATGAGACAAAAGCATTCATCAGGGCAACGTACAGTGCAAAATGGAAAGAAGACCACCCTGGCCATATAGAAAACGATGCCTACCATCAACTCACCGGCTACGCGCAGGTCACAACAGACGTAGATGCCATATGTACAAGAAGTTCAAAATTGGCACTACAGACCTTTGTGCCTGCGGCACAGCCCCCATGAAGGCAGAACATATTGTGCAGTCCTGTCCACTGTATACCGACAAAAGAAGTAGCATTTGGCAACAATCAGTATCCTTCCACGAAAAGCTGTACGGAAGCGTACAGAGCCTGTAGTCGACTGCTGCCTTCGTTAGAGTTATTGAAGTTGAGATCTGAAGATGAACGAGGAAGAAGAAGAAGAAGAATCATTATAGTGGCATGTTGTGACATGCGCCTGGAACGTGACGCATGCACACAGCAGACAGTTAAAGTCGGCGACCCAGCCACGACGAACCTGTAGGGTAAGGTACGTAGCGGGAAAACTGATTATGGCCATCGTTTTGGGACTGCGATGGCGTAGTCCCCACCGAATTTTTATAGAGTCCGACAATACGGTCAACTTCGATCGATATGTGAAATCTTTGCAGTAACTTCGAGCACGACTGCTGGGTGTTCTTGCGAACAAGCTCTCAATTCTTCAGCAAAACAATGTTCACCTACCCACGAGTTACAAATTCTGCATTGGAGCGTCTCAAGTTTGATAACATTTGACTCTATTCATTGTACAACTACAATCTGCAACCCTGCGACTTCTTTCTCTCCCCGAAGCTAAAGAAACATTTCAAGGAACATCGTTACGTTTCTGACGAAGATGTGCAAGCAGCTGTACATACCTGGTTTCGGAAGAGGGCGTCCGAATTTTCTCCTCGACGGGATGCAACAACTTGTGCGAAGTTGGCGTTTGTTTGTGGCTACGTGTGATACTTCCCCTAAGAAACATTCCAAGCTTTAATGAGTGGTATAACTCATTTGAAAATATTGCCCATTGATGAAATTATCTACTCAAAGACAAAACTTTCCAGATCCCCCTCGTATCTGAATAACAAAATTTCATTATTTATACGAAGATTGTTTTGAATGTGTTTAAACCATAGCGCGACTTTTGAGCCACCCTGTAGATACCGTACCTAATAGTTTGAATGCATTGCAGCATTTAAAAAAACCTGGTCCAGGTGATGTAGTTCACTCAAACGCTGTGCAAGGAACAGAAGGCAATTCGGCAGATTTGCACTTTGTGAGGACATTAAACGTGGGTATAGGCTGGTTAGAAGGTAAATATACTTTTAATTTTACTTGTGTCTTAGTCGTCGTGAGAAGGTGTAGTTTTCTTTCGTGTGCCAGATATGTCATTAGATGGTGTGCGGAGAAAGAGAACTACACCTCCCCACGCCTAATAACGACAGATCTAGCTCACGAAAGAAAACTACACCTTCCCCCGCCTACTAACGACAGATCTGGCACACGAAAGAAAACTACACCTCCCCACGCCTACTAATGACGCATCTGACACACTAAAGAAAACTACACCTCCCCACGCCTACTAATGACACATCTGGCACACGAAAGAAAACTACACCTCCCCTACGCCATCTAATGACACATCTGGCACACGAAAGAAAACTACACCTCCCCTATGCCATCTAATGACACATCTGGCACACGAAAGAAAACTACACCTCCCCTACGCCATCTAATGACACATCTGGCACACGAAAGAAAACTACACCTCCCCTACGCCATCTGATGACACATCTGGCACACGAAAGAAAACTACACCTCCCCTACGCCATCTAATGACACATCTGGCACACGAAAGAAAACTACACCTCCCCTACGCCATCTGATGACACATCTGGCACACGAAAGAAAACTACACCTCCCCACGCCTACTAATGACACATCTGGCACACGAAAGAAAACTACACCTCCCCCACGCCATCTAACGACACATCTGGCACACGAAAGAAAACTACACCTCCCCCACGCCATCTAATGACACATCTGGCACACGAAAGAAAACTACACCTCCCCACGCCTACTAATGACACATCTGGCACACGAAAGAAAACTACACCTCCCCTACGCCATCTAATGACACATCTGCCACACGAAAGAAAACTACACCTCCCCTACGCCATCTAATGACACATCTGCCACACGAAAGAAAACTACACCTCCACTACGCCATCTAATGACACATCTGCCACACGAAAGAAAACTACACCTCCCCTACGCCATCTAATGACACATCTGCCACACGAAAGAAAACTACACCTCCCCTAGGCCATCTAATGACACATCTGGCACACGAAAGAAAACTACACCTCCCCTACGCCATCTAATGACACATCTGGCACACGAAACAAAACTACACCTCCCCCACGCCATCTAATGACACATCTGGCACACGAAACAAAACTACACCTCCCCCACGCCATCTAATGACACATCTGGCACACGAAAGAAAACTACACCTCCCCTAGGCCATCTAATGACACATCTGGCACACGAAACAAAACTACACCTCCCCACGGCATCTAATGACACATCTGACATACGAAACAAAACTACAGCGAATTGTCAGCGAATCCATTAGCGGTCTGTCTCTAACTTTAATCATAACTTGGGACTAAAATAGATGTATTTTAAAAAAATCGTATTTAGGTCATCGATGTAAACACACACCCAAGAGGCGATTGTGAGGAACACCCAGTAGCAAGGCCTCACACAATGGCAGCCTGATTCATACCGTAGAGACGATGAATCAGCGTGCACATTTTTGTATAGGCCATACAGCCGATATTGGCTTGAACAATTTAAATACTTATAAGACCCTGCACTGAATATATTGGGGGTCAAATCAAGTGGTTTTGCCACCTAATGAGAATGCAACCTAACCAACGCCTATAACTCACGGCTATCGGGTTTTCACAACGTGGCAGACTGAGAACATAATGCATAGGAAATGTTGCGGTTTTGTAAATCGTCATGGGAAGACAACTACTTCAGCAATGCGTCTCACCCTAGACAGAAAACTACAGTTCCCCACAGCGATACAAGACACAAGTGGAAAAGACAAGACAAGACAACGTAAGGCAAGACAAGGCAAGACAGGACAAGGCAAGGCAAGACAAGGCAAGGCAAGACAAGACAAGGCAAGAAAAGACAAGGCAAGACAGGACAAGACAAGGCAAGACAAGACAAGGCAAGACAGGACAAGACAAGGCAAGACAAGGCAAGGCAAGGCAAGACAAAGCAAGACAAGGCAAGAAAAGACAAGGCAAGACAGGACAAGACAAGGCAAGACAAGACAAGGCAAGAAAAGACAAGGCAAGACAAGGCAAGACAGGACAAGGCAAGGCAGGACAAGACAGGACAAGATAAGGCAAGACAAGGCAAGACAAGGCAAGACAGGACAAGGCAAGACAAGGCAAAACAAGACAAGACAAGGGAAGGCAACACAAGGCAAGGGAAGGCCAGGCAAGGCAAGGTAAGACAAGGTAAGACAAGACAGGACAAGGCAAGACAAGACAAAGCAAGACAAGGCAAGGCAAGGCAAGGTAAGACAAGACAGGACAAGGCAAGACAAGGCAAGGGAAGGCCAGGCAAGGCAAGGTAAGGTAAGACAAGACAAAGCAAGACAAGGCAAGGCAAGGCAAGGTAAGACAAGACAGGACAAGGCAAGACAAGGCAAGGGAAGGCCAGGCAAGGCAAGGTAAGACAAGGTAAGACAAGACAGGACAAGGCAAGACAAGGCAAGGGAAGGCCAGGCAAGGCAAGGTAAGACAAGGTAAGACAAGACAGGACAAGGCAAGACAAGGCAAGGGAAGGCCAGGCAAGGCAAGGTAAGACAAGGTAAGACAAGACAGGACAAGGCAAGACAAGACAAAGCAAGACAAGGCAAGGCAAGGCAAGGTAAGACAAGACAGGACAAGGCAAGACAAGGCAAGGGAAGGCCAGGCAAGGCAAGGTAAGATAAGACAAGACATGACAAGGCAAGGCAATAAAAGGCAAGGCAAAACAAGACAAGATGAGACAAGACAAGATTTAAAAGTTTCTCAACAACTTTTCCCAAATTTATAGAAGTATCCATACTCCCTGCCAGGAGTTAAAGGGGAGAAAGACTAACGTCTGGTCAGGCAAAATATACTGATCAGACATGTTAGTCAGGGTCAGGCAATACATACTGATCAGACATGTTAGTCAGGGTCAGGCAAAATATACTGATCAGATATGTTATTCAGGGTCAGGCAAAACATACTGACCAAGACCCTCACCTCGACCTCCTCGTAGCCCTCGCTGGAAACGGGATGTTTTCTTGGCAGCCTGGATAACGAGGTGGGGGACCAACGTGATCCCCGCATTAGTGAGTGACACGCAGATAAAGCCAAGCATAAGACAACCATCTGGAGGACCCTGGTCAACCTTCATTAGCACGCTCGGGATGTGAGGAGACCTTCTGCAACTCGCTTCTAACGTCCTTTCCATGGCGCACAAGAGAGTAAACATTGCGGGCATTCGTAAACAACAACAGCCAGGAGTTAAACATTTGAAGTATGCATGTGCCCAAGAGTCCCAAATATTCTAAAGTGAATGAGTTGGTTAAGTAGTTAGTTAGTTACTTAGTTAGTTAATTAATTAGTTACTTAAATAGTTAGTTAGTTACTAAGTTACTTAGTTAGTTACTTAGTTAGTTAGTTAGTTAGTTAGCTACTTAGATAGTTAGTTACTTAGTTACTTAGATAGTTAGTTTGTTAGCTAGTTAGTTAGTTACTTAGTCAGTTAGTTAGCTAGTTAATTATCTAGTTAGTTAGTTAGTTAGTTAGTTAGTCAGTCAGTTAGTTAGTCAGTTAGTTACTTACTTACTTAGTTAGCTACTTAGTTACTTAGTTACCAAGTTAGTTAGTTAGTTAATCAGTTAGTTAGCTAGTTAGGTAGTTAGTTAGTCAGTTAGTTAGTTAGTTAGTTAGATAGTTACTTAGTTAGCTACTTAGTTAGTTAGTTAGTTACTTAGTTAGCTAGTTAGTTAGTTAATCAGTTAGTTAGCTATTTAGTTAGTTAGTTAGTTAGTTAGTCAGTTAGTTAGTTAGTTAGTTAGTTAGTCAGTTAGTTAGTTAGTTACTTAGTCAGTTAGTTAGCTAGTTAGTTAGTTAGTCAGTTAGTTAGTTAGTTAGTTAGTTAGTTAGTTAGTTAGTTAGATATATATTTACTTAGTTAGCTATTTAGTTAGTTAGTTAGTTACTTAGTTAGTTAGTTAGTTAGTTAATCAGTTAGTTAGCTAGTTAGTTAGTCAGTTAGTTAGTTAGTTAGTTAGTTACTTACCTAGCTACTTAGTTAGTTAGCCACTTAATTAGCTAGTTAGTAAGTTAGTTGCCGATCGCAAGCGATGATGGCGACATCACCAGACGGCTTTGTCTTGATGTTGTAACTTGCGCCGTATTTGGATTACAGTGTGGAAGTAGCTGCGCTGGTCATCAGACTCACTCTCTGGTCCCGAGCTACTTTGGACCAGTGGCAAGATATACATCGAGATGACTAGTGGTAACTCAGGATGCAGAGTCAATTGAAATCTAGCGAGATTCGATCTTCTACTGTTTCCGTTCATCGCGAGTAGCGAGTGCTTGTCCTCTCGACCACAGTAAACCACCAGAAGACTCCGCAGTCTGTAGACAGGTCATGTAATCCCGTAACTGGTGGGGTCGTCGGGGCACACATGAAGACGTCCTCACAACCCCACGCCACCCTTCTCTGTCAGCGGCCGCTGCCTGTGCCTCTTCTGGTCGGAGATTGGTCCATTCTTTTATGTTGTCCTCCCACCTATTTTTGGGCCGGCCTCTTCGTCGTCTGCCTTGCACCTTTCCGTGGAGGATCGTATTTTCAAGACCATTTGATCTCGATATGTGACGGTACCAAGTGAGTTTCCTTCTTTTGACAGTTGCCAATACGTTTTCAACAGGCCCTATTGCTGTTGTAATTCTATCTCGTATTTCCTCATTTGTAACTCGATCTTTGTACGTGACATTGAAAAGTCTTCGGGAACAGCTCACCTACAAGGCATGTATCCTTCGCATAAGCATAGAGGAATATTGACAGGACCAGTGTACACATTAATCTGATTTTCCTGCATAGTGCTAACCGTTTATCTTGCCAGATTTTGTTAAGCCGTGTCTGTGCTATTCTGGCCAACACCTCACATTTTGGTCCTTCATCTCTGACAATCGACCCTAGATATTTAAAACGGTCGACCACTTCGATTTCCTGGCCATTAGCTTTTATCCTGCTGTTGACGCCCTCGGTGTTGTTGGTCATTAATTTTGTCTTTCCAGCGCTTATCTCCATACCATAGTAAAGAGCTGTTTCATCGAGCCTTCTGACCCATTCCAGTAGACAACCAGCTTCTTATTCCAGCCGTGTAGTTTCGTCACAAAGTGACCAGCGGACGATTTGAATGTTCATAAACCCAACGAAGTCTTCCCCGCTCACTCATACAAGCGCTGAGGGAACGGCGTATCCTAGTGGTTAAGTGGCACGGCTCACACTCGAACGTGCTGGGTTCGATCCCCATCTCAGCACCGGCCGTTACCCCGGGGAAGCAAACCCTTTGAAAATGCAGGAGGAAGCAGATCCTTACATAAAATGCACTCTGAAGTCGAATGCACTGGGCCGGCAGGCGCAAAATAAAATACACAGTGCAACGCACACCGCCTCGGGGATTAGAGAAATAAGGTGAACGCAAACAAACAACAACAACATACAAGCGCTGAAGGAGGCTGAGTTGATTAATCTGGAGTAGTCATTGACCATCTCTTACCTGATCAGTTGCCCAACGAATTAACTGTTATCTACTCCACTAAAGGCAGAATTCGGGTCATACTTAAAAGGCATTAATTGCTGGGTTAGCTAAATAGTCTTGTCCTTGGCTTGCCACTGGGGTCGGGGCGGCTCGAGACCAGAGAGTGAGGATAAAAAGTAGCGCAGTTAATCCTTAATAAAATTAGCACTAGCAAAATTAATTATGCCATCATTGTTTACGATGGACAGCGACCTTTGTATTTGCCTTTTGAGCTAAATACCAAGAGGGAGAAGCCTGGAGGCTGGATACCCGAGAGCTTCACCTTCCCCAGGCCAAGAAAATTGCCAGAAGAAAACCACACACATTTACTGTTAATAGTCAAATGTGAGTCTCAAAGGTAAACGAGGGAGGATGCATGATATCACTCTCTGAAGGGCTGAAAAGATGGGTTTACAGAGGACAATTATAGCTTTGTGGCCTGACATCAGGCACTGGTATGTCTATTTCTTGTTCTTTTTCTTTTTCTTCTTCTTTTTTTCTTCTTTTTCTTCATTTTCTTCTTCTTCTTTTTCTACTTCTTTTTCTTTTTCTTCTTTTTCTTCCTCCTTTTAATCTTCTTCTGTTTCTTCTTTTTTCTTCTTCTTTTTCTTTTTCTTCTTTTTCTTCTTCTTTTTCTTCTTGTTCTTCTTTTTTTTCTTCTTCTTTTTCTTCTTCTTTTTCCACTTCTTCTACTTCTTCTTCTTCATAATCATCATTTTCTTCTTCTCCTTTTTCTCATTTAGCAATCAACCTGAAAAGGACTTTTTGACGTTGTGTCACAGCTTACAGCGAACTGCGATATCTACGTCTTTCGGTCCGGCACATCCGATTTTAACTCGGCATTTTTAGGACGCAACTTACATTCTTTCTGCATTCCTGGTTCTCTTAGTCAGACTACACATGTGCAGCGTGTATCCAGGGCTCTGGAATACATATATTCATGTATGTATATAAACTCATATAAACCTTCCCCCAAGCCTAATGAGCCGCAGGAAGTGTAAAAAACCTACTATACTAAGGCGAAGCCTTCGGCTACTTGGCAACAGACATTAACATTCCTGTTTGAATATCAGCATTCCAAGTGTGTGAGTGTGTGTGTGTGTGTGTGTGTATATATATATATATATATATATATATATATATATATATATATATATATATATATATATATATTTATATATGCATATAATTATAACTATTGATCAGTCAATCTTCACTTATCTCGTTTACGCAGACCACATAGCCCTGTTCGACACAAAGAATTCTGCGCTTCAGCGCTCTCTGGATATCATAGACAGGGAAACGCCCTCCCTAGACCTATCTATATCCTGTGCCAAGACCAAAGTTCAGAACCTTATTTCCGACACAACACCTAAGGGTATTGAAACTCAAGGTCACACTGCGGAGGGCTCCAGCGAATTCATCTATCATGATATCATACGATGGGCGCAGGTGTCCCGATATGTCAAGGTGGATCGGACTAGCTGCGTCCGCTATACACGACCTCCGACGTGTGTGGAGTACAGGCAAGATTTCTCTTGAGATAAAACTCCGAATATACCGGTCCTGTGTGGTCCCAGTCCTGGTTTACGGCTCCGAAACCGGGATATTGCTGAAACATGATATGTCGAGATTGTAAGCCTTTCACATGCGCAACCAGCTGCGTATCCTGGGCATCCGATGGCATGACTACATCTTCAACGTAGAGGTCTCTGCTAAAACAGGCCTCTATCCAATCTCAGGAACACTTGACCGGCGCCGAATTTCTGTGTTCGGTCATGTTGTACGGCTGGACCAGGAAACCCCTGCCCACAAGATACTGCACAAGTCGTTCCTCAGCGCCAAAAGTCTTCCCCCGATCGGCTGGAGGCGCAGAAGTGGTCGTCCCCGAACAGTATGGCTCCAGCAAGAAGCAACCTCCTCCTCCGGCCTGGACGAGGCCTGGAACCACGACACAGCTGTGGGTCATGGATGTGGCCGACGGACGCAACGGGCCTCGTCACCTAAGCGAACATCATTATTATTATTAATAGTATAATTATTATGTAGGGGATTATGTGGCAAAGTAGTTACGTCGTTGGCATCGTGCGCAGGGGGTGTGGGTTCGACTCCAGACTCCGCCGTCTTTTTCACGGGTGCTTGAAGCGGAGTCCCCTACATCTCGTAGTTGCCCCTTAGTTGTCTTGTCCTTGACTTGCCACTGGGGTCGGGCGGCTCGAGACGAGAGAGTGAGGATAAAAAGTAGTGCAGTTAATCATTACTAAAAAATAGCGCTAGCAAAATTAATGATGCCATCATCGTCTACGACGGACGGCCTTTGATTATTATGTATGTTCGTATGTATACATAATAAACATGTTAAAATGTATTAGATAATATGTAGAATCATTGTTTTATTCTCAATGCAGGGCGTGCTGAACTTTAGAGACGTTACAATGTCGCCGATCGTCTGGCTAACCTCCTTAATTCTTGTGTGTGTTGCTTCATCCAAAGCTCGGGATTTTGAGGCTGAAGTAGATGACCTTGTCAATTCCGGCATAACTGCACGAGGAATCCCAGGTGTCAGCCTTGCTGTGGTTTATAACGGAAATGTGGTCTTGACCAAAGGGTACGGCGTTAAGGATCTCGACACGAAGGTTCCGGCTGACGCGGACACACTGTTCGGAATAGCCTCTTTAACTAAAGCCTTCACTGTCTCAGTTTTGGCTAATGTTATGAGGAAAAATTCCACGTAAGTCGAGTTATTTTTGTTTACAGAAGATAATCAAGCTGGAAACTAGATTAAAATGGCGAGCAGTGCACGAACTGCGGCCGTCTGCGACCCATTGCTGACTGCTAGAGTCAGGGCCAACGAACCAGAGATGCCAAGCCAATTCTACACCTCCACGCGGTGATCCTGGATAACAGACTGTAACAGAGGAGACTGGCCAAGGAGAAGGGATCGAAGATGGAAGGCTAACCCGGTACTGATAAATACCTGCTGAATGCTGATGTGTTGGACCGAAAGGTGCAAATATCGCAGTCAAGATGTAAACTACGACACAACGCATTCCGTTCTCTAGACAACACCCTGCTACTTGTAAAGTTCTTTTTAGGGCTTGGTAACGGGAGGTTGAGAACGAATGATAAAGAAGCTCAAAACGAATCTGGAGGTATTGAAAAAGTTGGTGGTGAAAAGAGAATTAATTACAAAAATCAGAGTATACCTCAGCTGATAAAGAGTATATTTATGCCGATTATGTGCTTCCAGTACCAAACATGGCCTCTGTCAAGGTCGCGCGAGAGCAGAATTTCGACATTCGAAGTATGGTCGGCACTACGTCTTGTGTCGAAAATATTTCCAGGCAGAAAATAAGTTGGTTTGGTCATCTCGTGAGAATCCACCCTCATCATCTTCCACTGATGGCTTACAATGCTGGGCAAGGGGGTTGCCGCGAGGTAGGTGGATAGATGACATTAGAGTGATTGTACAGAGAAAAGTACTCACGTTGACCGACGCAACGCACTTAGAGCAGGATAGACGACTTAAGCTCCCCACGACGCTAAACGGCATAAGTGGAAAGAAAACTAATTAACTAAACCCTTTGTTGAAGACCAAAGTAGAGAGTAAGGTAGAAGGCAGACGTTCGAGAGGCAGACAGCGTTTTACACCATCATGGCAAGAGATAGAGTACACTGGAGATCTATTCCAGTGACTTTCGATGCAGAGATGGCACTTGACCTGAACTGAATCGAGCCGAATTAATGCTACGCTACAATGTTTCTTTGGTATCAGATTACAATAGCTGCCTCTATGTCACGAGGTGTGCTGAATAAGGTGGTGGGACGAAGGTCTCGCTAGATGTAGTGCTTCTTATCAGGCTCACCGCTTTTAGGATCACAGAGTCGATCCCCACCTTGTTGGTCAGACTGCTGTAACACAACCTGGAGAGACTGGACCTAGTTCAGAATGTTTCAGCTTACCCTGAACTAAACTTTGGCTCTTGACGGAGTTAGGAAAGAGCTTCTTTCTATGAGGGCAGACAAATGGAACACTCTGTAGGGAACCAAACAAGAGCTTACAAACACATGCAGATACCACTATATAACATTGGGCCCAAGAGCAGGAGCCCACAGGTTGCTGAAACAATATCAAACTAACTAACCAACCAAAAGCAACGACTAAGTCAAGTCTTAAACCAGAAACAACAGACCCAGTTTCGATATCTTCTGTGCCAGTTTTTGCTGCATATTCAAGAATTGTCCTAATCATCCTAATATTTGTCCTAAAACCCGCAGCTTTAACCTTTCTACGAAGATCAGCGACATCCTTGGGCACCGCTGGACAAAGTTTAACAACACGCAACTGTCTACGTATGCCACTGTTCAGGATCTGATGACACACGCCATGGGAGTTCCTAGGAACAACTTTATTAGGCTGGACAACGAACTCACCAGGGCCAATATCATGGAGTAAGTTGTACGTTTGAACGCTAGAGTGTTCATCATGTAGCATGTTCTTTGTAGAACGTCGCTCCCATCACAGTCTATCTGAAAGAAACTGGTTCTCTTGCCAAAACTCCAGCCTCTGTCACAGTCATACACAGGCATTCCTGGATATCTTGGTGCCATCGTCTTCTGGGTCTACCACTTCCTCTTTTGCCTGGCACCATCCCTTCCACCACTGTTCTCTCGAGACCGTTGAGTCTCTTGATGTGGCCAAAGTATTAGTATTTTCTAGCCAAAATGGAATTGATAAACCAGTTCTCCTCTATGCTTAACTCTTGCCGAATGTCTACATTTGTTTTTTTCTCTGTCCAGGGTATTCTGAGGATCTTTCTGTAACATTTGGACTCGAAGGATTCGATTCTTTGGCTGGAAGTTTTGGTAATCGTCCATTATTTGCAGCCATAAGCTGCCACAGGAAAAACACAGGCTCTCAAAACTTTTACTTTTATCATTTTGTTGGTGCTCTGCCATAATTTCTTCAGGCTGTTCAGTCTCTGCATTGCCATGGCTAGTCTTCTTCTTTCGAGCAGTCGCCATTTTTGTCAGTTCTGGAGCCCAGATATTCAAAATGTGTGACCTGACCTATTTCCTCACCACGCACTGTAAATTTATGCTGACATTGTGTTTTGTCGGTGGTCATTATCTTTGTTTTATTTATGTTTATAAACAGGTTTTGATCTTCACTATGCTAGAGTGTTAGAGGTAATAAAATGCTTGTCTTTCCAGTGACACAAAGCGGGTCTCAGAAAATCATAAACTCAAGACCAAGATCATGACAAACAAAAGCCTGTGTCGTTAGTACGCTCCTATTTTGCAGCGAAACGTGTGTAAGAAATGCTAAATAACAGCAAAGGCTAAACACGTTTCAGCTACTGCGCCTGAGATGCATCCTTGGCGTCTCATGGAGAATCAGAGTGGTCAACTGGAAACAAAAACTGCCAGACTGAAAAAGAAAGGAGAGATACTACCCTAACCTTTATATCGAAAAGCTACCCAAGCATGCACTGGACCCATGCATACACCGACGGTTCTGTAACAAACACTACACAGAACGGAGGGGCAGGAGCATTCCTGAACCTACTAAATGGCAGAAAAATAACACTGTCATTCGCTACTGGTAAGTATACAAGCAATTTCAGAGCGGAGGCAGAGGCACTGAGGGCGGCAGTGGAAGAAATGGTGACGCATAAAGAAAATGAAAGCCATATAGTCCTGCTTACAGATGCTCTCGCCGTAGTCACAGCGCTAAAAAGCCAGAAAAACACTGAGCTTAATGACTTAAGAGCAGCACTCTGCAAACTGTGCCAGCAGTCCGCACCAAAAAGGGTAGTGGTACAGTGGGTCCCATCACACTGCAACATCCAAAGCAACGAGGAGGCAGACAGACTGGCAAAAGAAGGTGCAAGACTACCACAAACAGATACTAGTTTGACGTACGAAGAGTCAAAACGGCTTATCAAAGCCAGATACATGACCAAATGGGAAACCGAACATACTGGTTACACCAAAAACGATGCCTATTACCAGTTGAACAGAAGAGAGCAGGTCGTTGTCTTCAGACTTCGCAATGGCCACAATAGACTGAGATACCACCTATTCAACAAATTGAAGATAGGTGGCACCGACGAATGCCCGTGCGGTACTGGTAAAATGACCGCTGAACATCTGCTGCAGAACTGCCCGACATGCGAGGATCAGAGAGAGCAGATGTGGTCATCACCAGTGGAACTGCAAGACAAGCTCTATGGCAGTGTCGACAGCCTCAGGATGACCACCGCTTTTTTCGAAAAAATAATGGTTACTCTCTGACTGCGAACGAAGAAGAAGAAGAAGAAGAAGAAGAAGAGTGGTCAACGCCGATGTGCATTCTCCCATCGATCTCCCATGTATGTACATTCTCCATAAGCAGCACAGAATACGATGCCTTGGTCATGTTTGTTGCATGGAGCATGATTTCATCCCCCCAAATATTATATATCGACAGCTGGCTTGTGATAGAAGAACAGCGGTCGACCACAGCTAAGGTTCAAAAATGTAATCGGGACATGGAGCCACTGGATATAGATCGGATACCTCAGGAAGACATATCTCCAGACCGGTCCAAATTGAGATGCAATGTCAAGGTCAACCTTAGTGTGTGTGTGAAAAGAAACTCTCGCAAGACAGAGAAGTGACAAGACAATGCCATAAGGAGAGGAAAACTAAAACTCAGTCACGAGATGCTACTCCATGGTCGCATCTTCCTATAGTCAGTCAGGACTGAAATTGGCTACTATTGTCATTCATGACTTAAAATGGCTATTGTAGTCACTTATGACTGAAAGTGGGACACAATAGTGACCTATGACTGAAAGTGGGCTACAATAGTCACTTATGACTGAAAGTGGGCTACAATAGTCACTTGTGACTGAAAGTGGGCTACAATAGTCACGTGTGACTGAAAGTGGGCTACAATAGTCACGTATTACTGAAAGTGGGCTACAATAGTCACGTGTTACTGAAAGGGGGCTACAATAGTCACTTATGACTGAAAGTGGGCTACAATAGTCAATTATGACTGAAAGTGGGATACAATAGTCACTTATGACTGAAAGTGGGCTACAGTAGTCAAGTATGACTGAAAGTGGGCTACAATAGTCACTTGTGACTGAAAGGGGGCTACAATAGTCACTTGTGACTGAAAGTGGGCTACAATAGTCACGTATGACTGAAAGTGGGCTACAATAGTCACGTGTGACTGAAAGGGGGCTACAATAGTCACTTGTGACTGAAAGTGGGCTACAATAGTCAATTGTGACTGAAAGTGGTCTACAATAGGCACTTGTGACTGAAAGTGGGCTACAATAGTCACGTATGACTGAAAGTGGGCTACAATAGTCACGTATGACTGAAAGTGGGCTACAATAGTCACATATGACTGAAAGTGGGCTACAATAGTCACTTATGACTGAAATGGGCTACAATAGTCACTTATGACTGTAAGTGGGCTACAATAGTCACTTATGACTGTAAGTGGGCTACAATAGTCACTTATGACTGAAAGTGAGTTTCAATAGTCACTTATGACTGAAAGTGAGTTACAATAGTCACTTATGACTGACATTGGGCTACAATAGTCAGTTATTACTAAAATTGGGTTACAATTGTCACTTATGACTGAAAGTGAACTACAATAGTCACATATGACTGAAAGTGAGCTATAATGATCACTTATGACTGAAAGTGGGCTACTATAGTTACTTATGACTGAAAATAGGCTACTATGGTCACTTACATGTGAAAATTAGCTTATATAATCCCTTATGACTGAAAATTAGCTACTATAGCAATTTATGACTGAAAATAGCATACTGCCGTCAGTTACAACTGAAAATATGCTGATATAATCACTTATAACTGAAACTGAGCTACTATAGTTATTTATAACTGAAAATGGGATACTATCGTCACTTTTGACTGAAAACGGGCTACTGTAGTCAGTATGACTGACAATGTGCTACTTTCGTCACTTATAACTGAAAATTGTCTAATTTTAGTCACTTATTATTTAAAATAATCTACTTACTTTCGCTACAAAGAGAGAACTGGTTCGATCCCTATTCATGATTCAGTCCAGCTTACACAGTTGTAAAGCGGAACCTGATTTACACTTAGAGAATCAAGGTGCCATTAGAGCAGGAATGAGAAATAACAAATTAAAATTATTGATCAACAATTATTTTATTTTATTAATTTCTGCAAATTATTCCTTTTAATAATCTTGTTATGATGCTAGGGGAGAGGAAACTAACGTCTACTCAGGTAAAACATACTGATCAATGTTAGTCAAGGTTAGGTAAAACATACTGATCAGACCGTGTTAATCAGGGATCAGGTGTTTCGAATACCCACAATGAGTAGGTTTTCTCTTGTGTGTCATGACTAGGACGTTAATTGACGGGTTGCAGTAGCTTTCCTCACATCTAGAGCGTGCTGATGAAGGTGGACGGAAGTCTTCCAGGCGGTTGTGCTACGCTTGATCACGTCGATCAATCACCTCGTTAGCGAGGCTGTCATCAAAACAGCCCGTTTGCAGGGAGAGCTACGAGTAAGCTGAGGTGCGGGTCTTGGCCAGTATATTTTGCCTGACCCAGACTAACATGTCTGATCAGTATATTTTGCCTGACCCTGACTACCATGTCTGATGAGTATATTTTCCCTGACCCTGACTAACATGTCTGATCAGTATATTTTGCCTGACCCTGACTAACATGTCTGATTAGTATATTTTGCCTGACCCTGACTACCATGTCTGATCAGTATATTTTGCCTGACCCTGACTAACATGTCTGATTAGTATATTTTGCCTGACTCTGACTAACATGTCTGATCAGTATATTTTGCCTGACCCTGACTACCATGTCTGATCAGTATATTTTGCCTGACCCTGACTAACATGTCTGATCAGTACATTTTGCCTGACCCTGACTAACATGTCTGATCAGTATATTTTGACTATACGTTGTTGTTGAATGCCCACAATGAGTAGGATTTATCTTGTATGCGCATTCAAAAGGACGTTAAGTGACGGGTAGTCGTAAACGAGAACCGCCGTAAAATGGAGAAAATGTTATTCGAGACACGAGCGAGGCGAAAGACAAATACATACCACCACACTGGGCTTCAATCCGGTAGAAAGTGAGACGACAAAAGAAGAAGGAAGGAGAAGAAATGTGAAAGGTGATTTTATTGTTTATGGAATATATGAAAATCTAAAGAAATGAAGTCGATCACAAAAATTCAGATCTTCAACTCAACTCCTATATCAGGTCCGCCATGTTGTTTGGTTCTGTGACGTGGGGAACAAAGGAAAGTACATCTGAAAATGTGGATGCTGTGATCAATTGATGCTTGCGCCGAATTGAGGGAATAACATTGTACGATAAAGTCACTAATATAGAACTGGGAAAAAACCGTCTGAACATCCCAACCGTCCACTTGTCATTGTGGGCCAAAATACACGACTGGTGTGTAACTATGGTTGTCTACAGGCTCTGCAGAGTCTTTTGGGGTCGTTGCAGTTTAGCGGTCAGACATTCGCCTCCCAAAACGATGAACGGACACGGTGGACTATAGAATCCCACAAGTGACCTCTGATCTCACGGGAGGTGGGACCAGAGTGCCTGCATCCTCAGTTGTCTCCACTCGTCGTACCTAATGTCTTGCCATTGGTCCAAGGTAGCTGGAGACCAGACGATGTGAAGTCGATGAGAAGCACAGTATCTTCCCCATTATAATCCAAACCCGTCTGATAATGTGGCCATCATCGCTTGCGGTGGGCAACTAATTATTATCAATAATCAATTACCAATTCTCAATAAGTAATTATCAAAACCCAGACCAACTGCATTTTCTAGCATCATTGAAACTGTTCAGTCGTACCTTTTTTTATAGCGACTTGATATATGGACTTGATTTACTAAATTATTATTATCAATTATCAAAAATTAATAATCAAAACGCAGGAGAATGACATATCTGGAAGCCACGAAAGTGTTCAGAAGAAGCTTTGTGTACAGCGACATGATGTATGGGCTTCTAACACATATCATTGAGGTAACACAGCTGTTATATTGTTATATTTTGGGGATGTTCGAGTGGCGTGTTCAAATGAAACCGGGCCAAACTGTATCAAGTGAACATACGTACGATTCGCATGATGACGTGTTTCTGGGGTAAACAGCACATTCCAACAGTCAAGTTTGCAAAATTGCATTATCCTCCGACTCTTAGTCTCCTCAGCAGACCGTTGAAAACATGGCTGGTGTGATATGTGATTCGTCTAGAGCGGTGATTCAGGGAGCGGTGATATCAGGGAGCGGTGATTCAGTTTTTAACAGCTGAAGGATTTCGACCAGTTGACATTCATCGAAGAATGCAAGCAGTGAATGGGGACAAAAGTGTGTCGAAGAAAACAGTGAAGAACTGGACAACGATGTTTAAAGAAGGACGAGAGTTAACGAAAGATCTTCCAAGACCAGGTCAGGCGCATGTTGTTCCGTCAGAAGATGCCATCGTCAAAATTGTTGCAGCAATTCGGGTGGACCGTCGCCGGAGCTTACGTTTGCTAGCAGAGGATTTCGCTGTGTCGCTAGGGACAGTTCAAATGGTGGTTAGCAAGAAACTGAAGTATCGGAAGGTGTGTTCACAATGGGTTCCTCGGTTGCTACCAACCACCATAAGGAAGAACGAATGGGATGGAGTTTCAACCACTTGCTGCCATGCGAACAGAAGGTTGATTTGTTTCTTTGCGCAAAGTGGCAGGTAAGCACGCCTCGGTCGATATCCTTCAGCTGTTAGAAATTGAATCCCCTCTCGCTGATCAACTCTGGACGGATTCCGTATCACACTCGACATGCTTTCAACGGTCTGATGAGGAAACTATGAGTCGGAGGATAATACAATTTTTCAAACTTGACGGTTGGTATGTGCTGTTTACACTACACTAGAAGTCACATCATCATGCTCATCGTACGTATGTTCACTTGGTGCGGTTAGGTCCGGTTTCATTTGAACATGCCTCTTATAAGCGCTTTCCGGGCCCATGCAGATCCCCGACTAAGAAACCCAGGTAAATTATACTCAGAGAAAAATGTTAGCTTAGCAGGGAATGCTTCTCATTAAATAAGTTATTTTATCATCAGGCGACTAACGTCTGGTCAAGCAAAATGTACTGATCAGACATGTTAGGGTCAAGCAAAATGTACTGATCAGACATGTTAGTCAGGTTCAAGCAAAATGTACTGATCAGACATGTTAGTCAGGGTCAAGCAAAATGTACTGATCAGACATATTAGGGTCAAGCAAAATGTACTGATCAGACATGTTAGGGTCAAGCAAAATGTACTGATCAGACATGTTAGGGTCAAGCAAAATGTACTGATCAGACATGTTAGGGTCAAGCAAAATGTACTGATCAGACATGTTAGGGTCAAGCAAAATGTACTGATCAGACATGTTAGGGTCAAGCAAAATGTACTGATCAGACATGTTAGGGTCAAGCAAAATGTACTGATCAGACATGTTAGGGTCAAGCAAAATGTACTGATCAGACATGTTAGGGTCAAGCAAAATGTACTGATCAGACATGTTAGGGTCAAGCAAAATGTACTGATCAGACATGTTAGGGTCAAGCAAAATGTACTGATCAGACATGTTAGTCAGGTTCAAGCAAAATGTACTGATCAGACATGTTAGTCAGGGTCAAGCAAAATGTACTGATCAGACATGTTAGTCAGGGTCAAGCAAAATGTACTGATCAGACATGTTAGTCAGGGTCAAGCAAAATGTACTGATCAGACATGTTAGTCAGGGTCAAGCAAAATGAACTGATCAGACATGTTAGTCATGGTCAAGCAAAATGTACTGATCAGACATGTTAGTCAGGTTCAGGCAAAACATACTGGCCAAGACCCTCACCACGGCCTCCTCGTAGCCCTTCCTGTAAACGGGCTGTTTTCATTGCAGTCTGGCTAACGAGGTGATGGATCGACGTACTTCTCGTAGTAGTGAGCGACACACAGATGAAGCCAAGCACAGTTCAACCGCCTGGAGGACCCCAGTCCACCTTCATCAGCACGCTCGGGATGTTAGGAAAGCTACTGCAACCAGCCACTTAACGTCCTTTTCAGGACGCACAAAAGAGTAAACCTACTCTTTGTGGGCATTTGAAACAACAACATATTTTATCATCCAAAAACAGCAATATTTACATGGAGCTGATTTAACTGGCTGCCGTGTCTGTCATGTTGTGTCCATGTTTCACAGGCATACAACAAAGTGGTTAACAATACAGCACGATACACGTTTACCTTTGTAGCGGCACTGATGCCTCTTAGGTTCCAAGCATTCACGTGTTGTCTCCCAAACGCAGAGCATATCTTTCCAATCATGTTGGTGAGCAAACAGTATTTCCGGCAGCGTATATCTTTGTATAACAAACCACCAGTAATCTCAAATGATGATGAAGCTCTCGATGTAGTAGATCACTTTACGTACTTGGGATCCTCAGTCAATAATAAACTATCCCTGGACCAAGAGATCAATATCAGGATAGGCTAGACAGCAACAACAAAGAGCAGATTAACAAAAAAGGTTCTGGGAGAACAAGAAGCTCAATGTTAAAACAAAAAAACTTGTTTACCAGGCCTGTGTCCTCAGCACTCTTCTTTACGGCCGTGAGACATGGTCTACCTACATGCTCCAGGAGAGGCAGTTAAACAGCTATCACATGAGGTGCCTGCGCAGAATCCTGGGCGTTGGGTGGCAAGATAAGATCACTAACGCAGAGGTGTTGGAGAGAACAGGCACTGTCACAATATTTTCCATGCTTAGTCATTGCTGGCTCCGCTGGCTGGGACACATTCGGAGGATGGATGATGGCAGAATATCAAAATATCTTCTCTATCGGGAATTAAAGTTGGGGAAAAGGTCTCGGGGTCGGCCACTACTTCGGTACAAGGATGTATGCAAGCGGGATATGAATGACGCAGGCATCGATTTGGAATCATGGGAACAGGACGCCATGGATCGTGTTACATTGAGGGACAGGATTAAACATGGAATACAGACAAAGGAGATCCTGATTGCTGATTGGCTAAAGACTCAGAGTTTGAGAAGACACGCCACACGATGCGAGGCCGCAAACGGTTTTGATTTTCCTTACACACACTGTGGAAGACGCTTCTCTGCCCGGATTGGTCTTACGAATCACATTCGTTACCGTCATGGACTGTAGTTGCATACTTTTTCAAAGCACAATTACTATCGTCTGACAAGACGGAAAGAGCTAATGATGACGATTTAAAGATGATAACTTTGTTGGCTGGTCCCTGTACCTGTGGATAACTTCCTGATGCACTTAATCATCCGAGAGAAACTGTTGTCCTCCCAGATGGTCTTTCAGAGAGGCAAATAGGTGAAGGTCACTCGAAGCCAAGTCGGGACTGTAAGGCTGGTGTGACAGAACCTTCCATTGGTGGCCAACTGTCACAGTTTTGGCAGCGATTTGCGGTGTCTCGAGTTGGAGAAGGCCATTTTGTTCAAAATTAAGCCGTTTTGGCACCCATCGACAGGTAACTATAAAAATTTGAGTGATCCAGTATAAAAATGTCCACAGAACGTTTGCTTATACCAGTAGCCATCGCGATTTTGCGCACAGTAATTCGTCAATCGTTCAAAAAGTAACCTTTCCGACACTGAATGGCTTCACTCATAATGACACTCTTCGGTCGACCTTCATAGGAGCTCACCCTCCCACAGATTCACGGCCTTCACATGGGTCACCCTCCGACAGATTCACGGCCTTCACAGGGTCTCGATAGATTCACGACTTTCACATGGACTCTTCCTCCGATAGATTCACGAACTTCACATGGGTCACCCTCCGACAGATTCACGGCCTTCACAGGGGCCTCGATAGATTCACGACTTTCACATGGACCCTTCCTCCGATAGATTCACGACCTTCACAGGAGCCTCGATAGATTCACGACCTTCACTGGGGCTCATGCTCGATAGTTTCAAGACCTTCACAAAAGCCTTTACACCACCCAAACAATTATGAACGTGCTGCAATTTGTTCTCCAAACATACATGGCAGTCGACGATGAATTTCAGCGCGGCTTGAACCTTCTTGAACTAGACATTTAATCTCAACACGCTATTCAACCGGTTAATCAGTCTGACGCCATTTTGAAAAACAAAGCTCAGGAAAACAGCAGATATTCTTGCTCATTCCACTACCAGGTGTCAGACATAAACTGTTCACTCGGAAATACGTGTTAGTTACTATACTCCATAAATTTAGTTTTCAGGTCTTCATCACTACATCTGGATATTTACTAGATGTTCCCCGTTTGCATATATATATATATATATATATATATATATATTTATATATATTCGCATGCCAGACTATCGGTTGCTAAAAATAATCTTCTATGGCGAGATGCAGAATTGCGAACGCTCCCAAGGAGGCGAAAAAAAGCGCTTTAAAGACACACTAAAAACGTCTTTAAAAGCCTTCAGTATAAACCTCGAAACATGGAAAGATGCTGCAAAAGACCGTACAGTCTGGCGTACAGCTCTCTGCAGAGGAGCAGTGTCATACGAAGCTTCTAGAAAGACTGCAACAGAACAACGGAGAAAGACCAGAAAAGCCCGTTAAACATCAGTCTCGAGAAGCGAACTTTCCATGCCCTCCCTGCCTGCGAGTATGCAGATCCCAAAACGACTTGTCAGCCATCTCTGCACCCATCCACAACCCGGAAGTACAGAATACTCGACTGGAAGGACATCTAAAATCAAAAAGGAAAGGTCCTCATCACGCGCGATAGACGAACAACATATATATATATATTGTAGTCCTGCTTACCGATGCTCTGGCCGTTCTCACAGCACTAAAAATACAGAAAAATACTGAACTTAATTATTTAAGAGCAGTACTCTGTCAACTATGCCAGCAGTCCGCACCAAAAAGGGTAGTGGTGCAGTGGGTTCCATCTCACTGCAACATCCAAGGCAACGAGGAGGCAGACAGACTGGCAAAAGAAGGTGCAAGACTACCACAACCAGATACTAGTATGACGTACGAAGAGTCAAAACGGCTTATTAGAGCCAGATACATGACCAAATGGGAAACCGAACATACTGGTTACACCAAAAACGATGCCTATTACCAGTTGAACAGAAGAGAGCAGGTCATGGTCTTCAGACTTCGCACTGGCCACAATAGACTGAGGTACCACATATTCAACAAATTGAAGATAGGTGGCACCGACGAATGCGTGTGGTACCGGGAAAATTACCGCTGAGCATTTGCTGCAAAACTGCCCGACATACGAGGATCAGAGAGAGCAGATGTGGCCATCACCAGTGGCAACACTAGACAAGCTCTATGGCAGTGTCGACAGCCTCAGGATGACGGCTGCCTTTTTCGAAAAAATAATGGTTACTGTCTGACTGCGTACGAAGAAGAAGAAGAAGATATATATATATATATATATATATATATATTACTGGACTACTAGAAGACCCGTTTTATAGTTTTGATGTTTGAATTATGCATTATGTATTATTGAATAAACAATGGTACCAAGACGCCGAGCAGCGCATGAGCTGCAGATGTCAGCGACCCATAGCTGACTGCTATCGTCAGGGCCAGCGTACCAGAGCTGACTGCTTGCACCAGGGCCAGCGAACCAGGTTTGCCCAGACCCTTCTACGCCTCCACGGGGTGATCCTGGATAACAGGCTGCAGCTGAAAAGACAAGCTAAGGAGAAGGGATAAAAGAGAGAAGGCTAAGCCGGTATTCAAAAATGCCTGCTGAAGATGGATGTGTGAGATCGAAAGGTGCAAATATGGCAGCCAAGCTGTAATTACGACACAACGCATTCAGTTCTCCGGACTACATTCTGCTACTTGCAAAGCCCTTCTCGGGGCTTTGTAGCAGAAGATGGGAGAACGAACGAAGAAAAAGAAAAGAAAAAGAAGAAGAAGATACAATCACACGGGGATATGGAACGGATTAATTCTTCTTCTTCTTCTTCTTCTTCTTGTTCGTTCGTTCTCAATCTCCCGCTACCAAACCCTGAAAGGGTAAGTAGCAGAATGTAGTCCAGAGAACGAAATGCGTTGTGTTGTAGTTTACAGCTTGGCTGCGATATTTGCACCTGGCGGTCCAACACATCCGACTTCAGCAAGCATTTTTTAGTACCGGGTTAGCATTCCCTCTTCGATCCCTTCTCCTTAGCCAGTCTGCCCTGTTATCCAGGATCACCGCGTGGAGGTGTAGAAGTATCTTGGCAGCTATGTTTCGCTGGCCCTGATGCTAGCAGTCAGCTATGTATTAATTCAACTTACATTATTTCCTTGTGGAAAAATTGAATCGGCTTTTGTAGAAACCGCAGTTCGAATATCTTCTTAGAACGAAATGTGCACGGATAGCGAGGTTCCACAGTACATATATATGGCGTCTCAGTCTCTGGAGATCCTGCGTGTGGCGCCCTGTGAGTTTGTCCAGCTCTGTCTCCTGTATTTCGACACTGCCTGCTATGACTGAAACGGCCAATCCCCTAGTGATAATCCATGGAGCTCTGCCGCAGATCGTACAACCATACCGAGACTGGCTTGCCTGTGTTTCTCCAACTCATCCGTCTAGTCTTTCTCTTTTCTCTGCAGCCAGAAAATGCTGGCTCTTTTCTCTGCAGCCAGAAGATTCTGGCTCTTTTCTCCGGCACAATCTACGGCAAGAGAAAAAGAGGACGCCCCAAGAAACGCCGGACAGATGATATTCGGAAGTGGACAGGAAAGTCCCTGCAGGATACCAAAATTATGGCGCTGGACAGACAAAAATAGCGTGAATTTGTTCTTGAGGCAGCGGCATGAGGCGATGTCAAAACGACCTCACACAGTATACATTTTATTAGGTATTAATATTACTTATTGGCTAACGGTAATAAATAGCATAATTAGTATGGCCACTAAGACGAGACGAAATGCTGCGAAGAAATGCCAAGTCAGATTGTGTGATTTGTGTGACAAAAATGTTAGTATTACTAGTGTAGGGATAGATAGGCCTACAACGTTGGAAGATGAAGGAACCGTTTTATGTAGGATATGTAGAGTTGAAGAGAGGCAGACACAAATGGAGTGCAATATAATGGAAAATAAGAAGAGATTGGAGGAGATAGAAAAGAGGCAGATGGAAATAGAAGGGAAACAAGTGAAAATGGAGGAAATTTTAAAGAAGCTGCAGTCAAGGAGTAGTCAAGGAAGTAAGGGAGATTTGAGTGAGGAAACAGTTCACAGGGCAGAGAGCTTTGGAGAGAAGTATGCACATATAGGTGAGGGGTCAGTATTGGTAATGGGAGATTCAATGGTGAGAGAGCTTGGCAGACATTTGTCTAAACAACACAACATGTTTGAAAGAATGGATATTGGGGGAGCAAAAATAGAGGATATAAAGGGGAGAATAAAGAGGATAGATGACAAAGGAAACAGTCATGTTGTAGTATTGGTAGGAGCTAATAATGTAAAGAGAGATGGTACAGAAATAATTATGGATAAATATAAACGTCTTATGGGAACACTTAAGGAAATAAAGTTTAGAATGGTCACAGTGATGGGCATTTTAGATAGAGTAGATGGGTCAGACTATCTAGATAGCAAAATAATATGTATCAACCTTAGGTTACAGGTGATGTGTGCGGACATGGGAATGGAATTTATTGATGTTAAAGTAGACAAAAGTAAAATGTTAGATGGAGGAGGTTTACATCCAAATGAGATAGGACAGCATGTTGTAGCAAAGTATATGTTTAATCATTGTGTTAGAAATGTAAACTAGTAAGGCCTATGAAGTTTGAGACTAAAGATAGGCCTACAATATGGTGCTACAGAGGATGTAGTCAAAGGGGAGAGTTGGTGTCAGGGAAGTGTGAAATAAATAGTGGAAAAGCAAACACTAAAATGATAAAGCAGAAGCAAAAAGAGGAAACCCAACAACATTACAAACTAAAATGGTTTTATGCAAATGTGAGAAGCATAGTAAATAAAAGAGAAGAATTGGAACTGTATGTAGAAGAAGAAAAACCAGATATAATAGGATTAACAGAATCATGGACATATGAGGAGATTGCAGATAGTGAACTTGAAATAGAGGGATATACAATGTTAAGGAAAGATAGGATAATTGGAGACAAGACTAAGGGAGGTGGCGTTTTATTATACTGTATAAATTCTGTTAATATTACGATCAAAGATTATTTACCATGTGGTAACAATAATGAAAGTGTATGGGGAGAAATAGAAAATGGGGGTGAAAAAACAGTGATTGGAGTGTGCCACAGATGTCCATCAAGTCAAAAAGAGGAAGATGAGGAGCTGATTAGTAGCATAGCAAAGGCAAGTGAAGGGAAATTATTATTAATGGGAGATTTCAACTTTCCAGAAATAAAATGGGATATGGCAGAAGCACTTGTAGAGTCAAAACCTTTTGTTAAGTGCATAACTGACAATTTTTTAATTCAACATGTAGAAGCAGCCACCAGAGGCAAAAACATACCCGACCTAGTTTTTACTACAGAGGAAAATATGATTGAAAACGTTACCGTTGGGGAACTGTTTGGCTCAAGTGACCATCAAATCATCCGTTGGGATATTATTGCAGGGAAAGAAGTAAACATAAACACGCGAACATACGACTACTCTAAGGCAGATGTTAAAAGGATGAAAGAGGCAGCGAACCACATAATCTGGAAAGATATTGTCGTAGGAACAGATGCTGAACAGGAGTAGGAGAGTTTTAAAACAGTTCTAGAAACGCTAAAAGAGGAATGTGTTCCATGTAGGGAGGTAAACCCCAAGCGTAAAAAGTGGATAACTAGATTTGTAGTTCAATGTAGAAGAGCGAAAAATAAAGCATGGACAAAATATATAGAGGCAGGTAAATCAAAAGAAACATATGTAAAATATTTGGATAAGCAGAACATATCTCAGAAAGCGAATGAAACAGCAAAAATAGACTTCGAAAAAAAACTTGCTCAGAGGATCAAGACTGACAGTAAAAGCTTCTTCTCTTATGTTAGAAATAAACAAAGAACAAAAGACAAATTAGGCCCTCTCATAGACAGTACAGGGAAAATAATAAGTGAGAATAGGGAGGCAGCTAATCTGCTCAATCAGTACTTTGGCACAGTCTTCACAAAAGAGGACTGCTCCAAGATACCAGAGCCTATAGATATTTTTCAAAGAGACATGGATACAGCGGGATTAAGATCAATCTGTATTACAGAGGAAATGGTTTTTAAAAAATTGGAGGGGTGGAAAGTGAATAAATGTCCAGGTCAAGATGGTATTCATCAAAAATTGCTGTATGAAATTAGAGACCAACTAGCAAAACCATTGGCTATATTATGTTCTCAATCACTTACAAAAAGGATTGTTCCACGGGATTGGAAAGATGCAGGAGTGATCCCCTTATTCAAAAAAGGCAAAAAATCAGATCCAGCAAATTATAGACCGGTGAGTTTAACGAGCATAGTCTGTAAATTGTTAGAGTCAATAATCAAAGAAAACATTGTAATGCATTTAGAAATATTTAATATAATTAGAAATAGTCAGCATGGGTTTACTAGAGAGAGAGCATGCCTAACAAATCTATTAGAATTCATGGAGGAGGTTACTAAAATCATAGATAAAGGTGAGCCAGTGGACGTTATTTATCTAGACTTTGCAAAGGCCTTTGATAGAGTACCTCATCAAAGATTATTTCGAAAGTTAAAATCACATGGAATAGGTGGGGAAGTTGCCAAATGAATTGAAAATTGGTTAACGGGAAGAAGGCAGAGGGTGGGCATAAATAAGGAGCACTCTGAGTGGTGTGAAGTGAAAAGTGGTGTGAAGTGAAAAGTGGTGTGCCACAAGGCTCGGTTTTGGGACCAATTTTGTTCTTGATATATATAAATGATTTGGACAGTGATATGGGATCCATGATTGCAAAATTTGCTGATGACACAAAACTATGCAGTAGTGTCTCGTCTAAAGCGGAAGTGGATATATTGATGTCGGATTTAGATAAAATTCGAGAATGGTCTGTAAGCTGGCAAATGGTGCTTAATATAGATAAATGTACAGTCATCCACATGGGTAGATCCAATATGGAACATAATTACAGAATGGGAGAAAACAAAATTAGAAAGATAGATAAGGAAAGGGACCTAGGGGTTATAATAGATCATACAGGAAAGGCGAGTGAGCAAGTTAAGGTAGCAGTGAAAAAGGCAAATGCAATGTTAGGTATGATAAAAAGAAATATATTAAACATAGGAGCAAAGAGGTGATCGTCAAACTGTATAAAGCTTTAGTTAGACCTAGATTGGAGTACTTTGCACAGATGTGGAGTCCTTATCATAGAGGGGACATAAACATGCTGGAAAGAATACAAAAAAGAGCGACAAAGATGATAGTGGGATTCCAGAAATACAGTTATGAGGAACGACTCAGAAAAACCGGCCTACAGTGTCTCGAAGAGAGAAGAATTCGTGGTGACTTAATACATGTTTATAAGATGATCAGAGGAATGGATAAATTAGACTATAACAAGTTGTTTTTTTAAATACAGCCACCCACAATAACACGAGGACATAGCTACAAGCTGACTAAAGAGAGGTCTAGATAAGATATTAGGAAATATTTTTTTAGTCAGAGAGTGGTGTCTGCTTGTAATGCATCGCCAGGGGAGGTAGTGGAGGCAGGGACAGTTAATGCGTTTAAGAATAAACTAGATGCGCATAGATTTTAGAGCAAGGTGATGTATATGTAACTGGTTGTATACAGACTCTGCAGGATCTTCTAAACCAGTATAAAGACGTTAAGTAAAGTTAAGACCAACGATGAATCATACACCGCCCGAGAGAGGATTGCCCCCCCCCCCCGGCTAGGAACATGCCCAAGACACATCACTCACAAGTAGAGGAATGCCCCTACGACCTTTCTTGGGGTTACAGGAAAGACCAGACGAGACGAGAGAGAATCGATATGTTTGCTGTGTGGTTTTCGGTAGAAACAGTTTTCACCTGTTGAGGTTGCAACATGTTTACTCTTTTTGCATATTTTGCTCTTTTGTGGGCGAATACCATCACAGCTGACTACGTGTTACCCATTGACACTTTTGTGGGCGAATACCTTCATAGCTGACTACGTGTTACCCATTGACACTTTTGTGGGCGAATACCTTCACAGCTGACTACTTGTTACTCATTGACACTTTTGTGGGCGAATACCTTCACAGCTGACTACTTGTTACTCATTGACACTTTTGTGGGCGAATACCTTCACAGCTGACTACGTGTTACCCATTGACTCTTTTGTGGGCGAATACCTTCATAGCTGACTACGTGTTACCCATTGACACTTTTGTGGGCGAATACCTTCACAGCTGACTACGTGTTACCCATTGACTCTTTTGTGGGCGAATACCTTCATAGCTGACTACGTGTTACCCATTGACACTTTTGTGGGCGAATACCTTCACAGCTGACTACGTGTTACCCATTGACACTTTTGTGGGCGAATACCTTCATAGCTGACTACGTGTTACCCATTGACACTTTTGTGGGCGAATACCTTTATAGCTGACTACGTGTTACCCATTGACTCTTTTGTGGGCGAATACCATCACAGCTGACTACGTGTTACTCATTGACTCTTTTGTGGGCGAATACCTTCATAGCTGACTACGTGTTACCCATTGACACTTTTGTGGGCGAATACCATCACAGCTGACTACGTGTTACCCATTGACTCTTTTGTGGGCGAATACCTTCATAGCTGACTACGTGTTACCCATTGACACTTTTGTGGGCGAATACCTTCACAGCTGACTACGTGTTACCCATTGACTTTTTTGTGGGCGAATACCATCACAGCTGACTACGTGTTACCCATTGACTCTTTTGTGGGCGAATACCTTCATAGCTGACTACGTGTTACCCATTGACACTTTTGTGGGCGAATACCTTCACAGCTGACTACGTGTTACCCATTGACTCTTTTGTGGGCGAATACCTTCATAGCTGACTACGTGTTACCCATTGACTCTTTTGTGGGCGAATACCATCATAGCTGACTATGTGTTACCCATTGACTCTTTTGTGGGCGAATACCATCACAGCTGACTACGTGTTACCCATTGACACTTTTGTGGGCGAATACCTTCATAGCTGACTACGTGTTACCCATTGACACTTTTGTGGGCGAATACCTTCACAGCTGACTACTTGTTACTCATTGACACTTTTGTGGGCGAATACCTTCACAGCTGACTACTTGTTACTCATTGACACTTTTGTGGGCGAATACCTTCACAGCTGACTACTTGTTACTCATTGACACTTTTGTGGGCGAATACCTTCACAGCTGACTACTTGTTACTCATTGACACTTTTGTGGGCGAATACCTTCACAGCTGACTACTTGTTACCCATTGATATCTCAATTAGTTGTCTGTGAGTGAATCCCATCAACATCGACTGTTTGGCTCAGACATCGTAATTGGCTGTTTGGCTAAGACATCGTAATTGGCTGTTTGGCTAAGACATCGTAATTGCCTGTTTGGCTAAGACATCGTAATTGGCTGTTTGGCAATGACATCGTATTCGGCTGTCTGACAATCGCAAAGCAATCAGCTGTTTGGCAATGGTATGACAACCGACTGTTATGACAATAACATAGCAATCGCCTGTTTGGCAATTCGCTAATTACGGTCAATGGTTTTCACGACTTGTTTTTGTAATGTTTACAACTTCAGACCTCTGCCCTTCCACATTTCAGAAGATCTCAGGAAAGCTCTGGGAAGACGTGGTCATCTCAGAACTATACCAGCCGCTATCAATGGACAATTCCACTTTCCTGACTCGCGTAAACTTTTCTGACCCAAGCGTTGCAATACCGTACACTTACGGCGACAACGGATCTCTGGCTAAGGCAGATCCAGCATTGCTTAGGTAAGTTCATTAGAGTATTTTAACAGGGGACCCAGTGGTCTACAGGTAAAGTGTTCGCCTCGGATGCTAGAAGTCACCGGTTCAAATCACCGTGGAGACCGAAATTACTTCCCGTGTAGATGATAAACATTTTCCCTGATCTCTGAGCATTGAGATCTGACACCCGTGTGCAATGGCGCACACGTTGAAAATCTCTTGGCAGTTGGAAATCGAAAAGAGTAGGCTTACGGCTGCTGCTCGGGCAAAATTCAAGTTTAAAATCTACTCAAATAATGTTAGTGATTCTCGCTCAGGTCTTGGTTATGTGGTTAGCGGGGCGGTATAATGACGCATAACAGGCTGTGAGTCTACCTTGCTCTAATTTAAGCTCCACCACCGCCAGTCCCAAAAAACGATCGTATATTCCAGGGGCAACCATCTTAGCGTTTGGTAATAGATGCTGGGATTGAACTGGCAAGTCATCATTCTCGTCTGGCACAAACAGATGCAACAAAGGAGGCCACACCTCCCCCATTATGTCTAACGACACAAGAGGACTGAAGACAGACACACCGATTGATAGATAGATAGATAGATAGATAGATAGATAGATAGATAGATAGATAGATAGATAGATAGATAGATAGATAGATAGATAGATAGATAGATAGATAGATAGATAGATAGATGGATGGATGGATGGATGGATGGATGGATGGATGGATGGATGGATGGATGGATGGATGGATGGATGGATGGATGGATGGATGGATGGATAGATAGATAGATAGATAGATAGATAGATAGATAGATAGATAGATAGATAGATAGATAGATAGATAGATAGATAGATAGATAGATAGATAGATAGATAGATGGATGGATGGATGGATGGATGAATGGGATAGATAGATAGATAGATAGATAGATAGATAGATAGATAGATAGATAGATAGATAGATAGATAGATAGATAGATAGATAGATAGATAGATAGATAGATAGATGAATGGGCTAGGTAGGTAGGTAGGTAGGTAGGTAGATAGATAGATAGATAGATAGATAGATAGATAGATAGATAGATAGATAGATAGATAGATAGATAGATAGATAGATAGATAGATAGATAGATAGATAGATAGATAGATAGATAGATAGATAGATAGATAGATAGATAGATAGATAGATAGATAGATAGACAGACAGACGGACGGACCGATGGACAGATTTTATCTGTTCATTTTATCTGTTCATTTTTGCTGAATATTTGTTAAAAGTTCTCCCAACGCGTTGGCTTCACATAACAACTGGAAAGCAAACCATTCATGGCAAAGGTTCTGTGATCGCTTGCAGTTAGCAAAACGACTAGACTATTTATATCATCAGGTGCCATGCCGGTTGGCGTTGGCGATCATGGACTTCCACCTATTTCTATCACGTGGCTTGTCGTTTACCAACTCTGTTGTTGATTGTCTCCCATGCCATTCTCTCAGGCTGCCCAGCATCTTCTCTCTCTGCCTTCTTCTGTCTCTCTTTCCCGCTATCTTTCCCGTTGTCTCGACGTGCTCCAAGCTGCCCGGTCTCATAACATGCCCGAAAAAGGATGAATGCCTTGTTCTGATCTTCGCAATGAGTTATCTTTATGTTTGGGTCTCTACGACTACTGCATCATTAGGCTTCCTTGCTAGCCATGACATCCGCAGCATTCTTCTGTAAAACCACATCTCCGTTACTTCCAAAGATCTACACCTTCCTTGCTGATTGTCCACGATTCACTGCCATATGTCAGTAATTGTTTCAAGTTAACATTCAATGACATAATATACTGTAATACTGTAATCCTACTTATCATTTAGACACATTTTATGCCCTATACCAGATAGCCAGATGTCGTCTAAGCTCATCTCTGCCAGTTGCCTTTAAATACCATGCCGGGCCAAAGTTTATATATATATATATATATATATATGTGTGTGTGTGTGTATATATATGTGTGTGTGTGTGTATATAAAAGTCAAAGGTAACGTGTGTATATATATTAATTAATATAATTGTGAGGTGTTGGCCAGAATAGCACGGACAACAGCGGCGCTTGCACGGCTTAACAAAATCTGCCAAGATAAACGGTTAGCACTATGCACGAAAATAAGATTAATGCGTACACTGGTCCAGTCAATATTCCTCTATGCTTGTGAGACATGGATAGTTACAGCTGACCTTCAGCGAAGGATACAGGCCATAGAGATAAGATGTTTCCGAAGATGTATAACCGTCACGTACAGAGATCGAGTTAAAATTAGAAAATACGAGATAGAATTACAACAGCAATAGGGCCTTTTGAAGACCTCTTGGCAACTGTCAAAAGAAGGAAACTCGCTTGGTACGGTCACATATCGAGATCAAATGGTCTTGCAAATACGAGCATGCATAAAAAGGTGCAAGGCCGTCCCAAAAAGAGGTGGGCGGACAACATAAAAGAATGGACCAATCTCCGTCCAGAAGAGGCACAGGCAGCGGCCACTGACAGAGGAGGGTGGCGTGGTGTTGTGAGGATGTCTTCTAGTGTGCCCCAACGACCTCACCGGTTACGGGATGACTTGACCTGACCTGATATATATATATGCATAGAGTGAGAAAGAGCGAGTGAAACAGAGAAAGTGAAAGAGAGAGAGAGAGAGAGAGAGAGAGTGAGAGAGCGAAAAGTGTGAGAGAGAGAAATAAAGTAGTTAATCTCAGGAAAAGAGGAAAAAGTATGTTAACGTGTTCAATCTCTTGCGAATTAGTCAACATAAACAGAAGGTTACGGTTTTACCAATTCTTTACATTAGAGCCAGGGCCACGACGCAACAGATCCTAGGCGGACAACTGCCATCGACTTAAAGCTAACTGCTTGCGCCAGGTCAGCGAACCACACCTGACAAAGACCCTGTTTCACCTCCAAGGGGCGGTCCTGGAAACATGTTGCACTAATGCAGTCTGGCTAAGAGAATGAGGATCACAGTGGAAAAAAAACCCTGGTAATCAAAAACGCTAGCTGGAACCTTATGTATCGATACGAAATGCATAGATATCGCAACCTCGCTGTAAGCTATGACGCAACATGTCAACATGTGTACACCTGTGTACAGGTGTAGAGTCCATATCATAGAGGGGATATAAACATGCTGGAAAGAAAACAAAAAAGAGCAACAAAGCTGATAGTGGGATTCCAGAATTACAGTTATGAGGAAAGACTCAGAAAACCCGACCTACGGTGTCTAGAAGAGAGAAGAATTCGAGTCGACTTAGTACAGGCTTATAAGATGATCTGTGGATAATTAGGGGTTAGATAATTAGGGGATTCCGTGGCGAAGTGGTTAAGCCGTCGGCCTCGTGATCAGGTGGTGTGGTTTCGACTCTGGACTCCGCTGTTTTTTTCACGGGTGCTTGATGCGGAGTCCCCTGCATCTCGTAGACACTGGGGCCGGTCGGCTTGAGACGAGAGAGTGAGGATAAAAAGTAGCGCAGTTAATCCTTACTAAAAATAGCGTTAGCAAATAAATTATGTCATAATAGTTTGTGATCGACAGCGGCCTTTGCCTTTGCTTTGCCATAAGATAATCAGAGGAACGGATAAATTAGATTAAAACACGTTATTCAAAATACAACCACCCACACTAATAAGAGGGCATAGCTTCAAAATAACTAAAGAGAGATCCAGATTAGATATTAGGAAATATTTTTTTAGTCAGAGAGTGGTGAATGCTTGGAATGCACTGCCAGTGGAGTAGGGGATGCAGGGACAATTATTGCATTTAAGAATAAATTGGATGCACATAGCTTTTAGAGCAAAGTAATGTAAATGAAACTGGTTGTATACAGACTCTGCGGAGTCTTCTAAGCCTGTATAAAGACGTTAAGGTAAGTCAAGTTAAGTTCCTTCACAGGACGAACGACAAAGAAGATACGGGTAGCTTCAAAAACAACAAATAAACATCCAATTTTAATTTATTTTTTGCGTTCGCCTTATTTCTCTATTCCCCAAGGCGGTGTGCGTTGCACTGCGGTTTTTATTTTGCTCTTGTCGGCCCAGTGCATCCGACTTCATCATGCATTTTATATAAGGATCTGCTTCCTCCTGCAATTTCCAAAGGTTTTGCTGCCACCTGCATTTTCTAAGGGTTTGCTCCCTCCTGCATTTTCTAAGGGTTTGCTCCCTCCTGCATTTTCTAAAGGTTTGCTCCCTCCTGCATTTTCTAAGGGTTTGCTCCCTCCTGCATTTTCTAAAGGTTTGCTCCCTCCTGCATTTTCTAAGGGTTTGCTTCCTCCTGCATTTTCTAAGGGTTTGCTTCCTCCTGCATTTTCTAAGGGTTTGCTCCCTCCTGCATTTTCTAAGGGTTTGCTCCCTCCTGCATTTTCTAAGGGTTTGCTTCCTCCTGCATTTTCTAAGGGTTTGCTCCCTCCTGCATTTTCTAAGTGTTTGCTTCCTCCTGCATTTTCTAAGGGTTTGCTTCCCCGGGGTAACTGTGATGGGATCGAACCCAGTACCTTCGGCTTGTAAGCCGTACCACTTAACCACTAGGCCACGCCGTCCCCTCTCTATAACATCCTATTGAATGCAGTACTTTTTTGGTGTAACTATCCATAATAAAGTTATATAATTGTTATGACTTCTTCCTATTGAAGTCAATACGCGGGCATCGGAGGTTCTGGTGCTGTCATGTCTACAGCCAGGAATATGGCCAGTTATCTGCAATTCCTTACTAATGGTGGGAAGAACCAGAAAGGAGTGCAGGTCGTACAGGTGAGAACAAGAAGAAGTCTGTGCGAATGTTTGTGTTTGTTTGTTTGTGTCTTTCTTTCTTTCAGTCTATCGCTCATCCTAAAAAGGAAATGGGTGTCATATTTGACAGCGGGGCGGCGATATCTACGCAATTCAGCCTAATACATTCGGTTTTATAACGGCATTTTCGGTTTGCATTTCCTTTCCGAATCCTATTTATCCCAGACCACATGAGTGCAGTCTGTTCCCAGGGCCGCCATCTAGAAGCGGGATAGGGTCTTGGCTAGCTATGGTTTGCTGATCCTAAAGAAAGTATCCAGCTTTAAGCCGTTGGCTGCTGTCAGCTCATTCACTGAGGCATTCCCAGCCTAGAATGTTTGGGTTCGCTCCAAAAAGTTCATCTTTGGCAATTCCTTTGACTTAAATCACTGTTGCGTGCGTACTTTCCTTTGCTCAGTCCTTAATAAAGATCATTACCGATTGAAACGTCCTTCAATCGACTAAAACCTTTCAGGTCCCCGTGGAGCAGAGGCATTCAACAAATACACGCCAAGCCTTCCTGCATTGTGCTATTCGTTCCAGCTCTGTCCAATTCTTAATTCTTTACTTTACGCAGATCAAGCTATCTGCTCAATGTGTATTTTAATCTACCTCCACTTCTCGTGCCCTTGGGATTCCAGTGCAGAGATTGTCTTGTAATGCTATCAACTTGTTTCTTTAATGTAGCGTCTTAATCACCCCAAACAGAAGAAATATATATTTTTAGCAACGTATTTGAAGCAGTGACGTCACAGAATAGTCCATTTTCTCCACGTACTGAAAGTAATGCCAAACTACTGTACCGCACACCTTCCAAGAAACTTATAACAGCCAAATAGTTGGCGGTTGTAAGAAGCTACGTTCCACAAAGGATATGCTACTTACTACTACTACCGGGGGTGTCAAACATTCTGCAAGAACAGACGAGAATTTCTGCTTCTGCTGCCGCTTATTCCTGCCATCTTAGCAATGTATTTGTTGAATCTGTCAAACTTGGTTCCCGATAAGGAGAGCAGCATTCAGTTTCTGCAGCATCATATCATTATCCATTCTGTCAGGCGGTGTAATACCAACCATGTTATCTAACCCTAACCCTAACCGTCACCTTCAACCCTTCGAAAATTGGGATATAACCATCTTTTCTACACTTTTATCTTTACCTAAGCCTTTACTTATTTTCTAAAAATAAAATTATATCGACCTGTCCTCCCCTTAACCCGAAATAGAATGTCCCATGACCTACGATGGGAACACAATAAACTGTTTGGGGTGAATTAAAACCTAAGTACAAAAACACGAATATGTATAACACCTGGCGACTCTCATTGTCAGATCAGGTTAGTTCAGTTTAAGTGCCGTCTCCGCATGGGAAGTCAGCTGCAATGGATCTCCAGTGTACTCTTTCTCTTGCCATAATGGTGCAATCTGAAAGGCTTTTACCAGTCTACCTCCTGATATCATCCACCCACTTAAAACGTTGTCTGCCTCTTGAACGACTGCCTTCCACTCTACCCTCTAGTATTATTATAACACATAGGTATGTCTTGTTATACGACCAAAATAGCGTAACTGTCTAACCCTGATTTCCGTCATTAATTCTATTTTCATCACCACCTTTTTCAATACCTCGGTATTTATTTTATTTTGCATCCAAGATATGCGACTCAATCGTCTGTATAACCATATTTCGATGTCCATGTTTCTCCGCCATAAATTAGTGAGAGTATACATAACACCTGACAATTCTCATTTTCAAATTCTGATTGATCTGTTTGGATGTCAGTATGTGTCGCATGTTGCTGAATACCATCTTGGCCATGCCTATTCTCTTTCCGATTTCATACTCACAACCGCCTTCTCCCGTTATTATATGACCTAGATAGGAAAAACTATGTACATGTCCAAGTAGTTGATCTTTTATTTTCATCTGCATAAATGGTTTCTTGTCACATTTTCAGTGCTTGTTAATTGACTGGGTGGCAATATATTTGTTATATTGTTAAATGTATTTTTGGCCATTCATATTCCTACATTGCTACCAAGACTAAATTTGAATTACTCCATATCTTGTAGAAGTCTTCCAACACAATCTGATTAATTCTCATAAATGTATTTCTTTCACTGAATTATTTCCCTCTGGCAATCGAAGATGGTAGTCGCGTCAGACACGTGTTCTCGAGATCTCAGATTAGACAGCCAATAACTGAGGACGATACTAGTTAGACAGGCTCTACCGCACGTGGGGCGTCTGTGTTTGGGCTGTCAAGCATCAGGCCTCTCGTGCAGCTCGCTTTTTTCGTCGCTGCCTCGTCCCGACAACCTTCATCCAAACTTTACCCCAACAATTTCCTTTTTTTTTATGTTGACGTATTCTTTTCCACACATCTGGTTATATCATTATTAGTACTACGCCAGAAGGCATCACTGTTACATTTTCCATAAGACAGGGCTGCTTGCTTTCACCACTCTGAGATGATGATGAACAAGGTTATCCGGAGTTGTAATTGGGGTGTCAAAGTTTAATGATATAAAAGTGAATGCCATCAAATTTTCCGATGACCTTGAGATAGTGTTGATCAGCAGCGACGTTGCAAATCCTGCTTGAGAAAATTAACAGCACAGCTAAAGAATATGACATGAAAATAAACACATAGAAGACATAGACTTTCGTTATATTCAAGAAGCATAGGCTAATAAATATATTCGTCAATAGAGAAATAATCGAAAAACAAACCAGCTGACCATGGCTGGTGTTATGCCATGTCACCAAGTTAGTCACCTCTTGCGACATGCTCTCTGTGGGGCAGTGGTGTTATTCTTGTCCTTGTCATACACGAAGACCCCGGCGGACCACTAGGGTAGATGTCATAAAAAATCAAATCATAGGGCAAATGTCCCCAAAATTACAATGTAAACACGTGACAATGGATACAAACAAAACACTTTACAACACGATATTGCTACCCACATTGTGCTATCAGTGTCAAAATTAGACACTGACAAGCAAAGATATAAGACACATTGTAAGAACGTAGATGAAAAGCTTGGGGTAATAAGAATGGATAGAATCAGAAACGAAGACATTAGGAAACAAGTAGATCAAACACAATAGTGGGGGCAGGGACAGATAATGCATTTAAGAATAGATCGGGTGCGCAAGGTAATGTAAATGAAACTGGTTGTATACAGACTCTGCAGAATCTTGTAAACCAGTATAAAGACGTTAATTAAACACAGTACCAGTGATAGACCTCATCAAGAGACAACAGACCAGTTCGGCCACGTGACAAACAGCAGATAGTATCCATCAGAAAGCAACGCTATACGGATACAATGGATACAGAGGCTCAAGGTAAACAAGAAACGAAAAGAAGAAAGTATTATATTTACTAATAATTCGTTCATCGCTGCCGATGAGGACCCGTAGTCAAACTACATCCTTGACAATGCGGCTGCTCTCGTGACTGATCAGGCCAATGGGAGCGCGGGAAATTATATGGCCCAACTGGCAAACATAGTCAGCAACTGTAACTGGTATTCCCTCTGCTCCAGACACTCCAATTACGCGTCTATCCTGGACTACCTGAACACAGAGGGGCTCGCCGAGTTCAAGGTCATTTGTGATCCCACTCCTCCAGGTTGAGCGATTTTGAGCCAGGTTTGCCTTTTAGTGTTTATTTGTCTTGGCTTGGGTTCGTTCGTTCTCAATCTCCCGCTTGAAACCCTGAAAGGTTAGCAGAATGTAGTCCAGATAACGGAATGCGTTGTGTCGTAGTTTACAGCTTGACTGCGATATTTGCACCTTTCGGTGCAACATATCCGACTTCAGCATGCATTTTTTGAGTACCGGGTGAGCATTCCCTCTTCGATCCCTGCTCCTTAGCCAGTCTGCCCTGCTGCAGCCTGTTATCCAGGATCACCGGGTGGAGGTGTAGAAGGGTCTTGGCAGCTCTGGTTCGCTGGTCCTGACGCTAGCAGTCAGCTATGGGTCGCTGACCACTGCAGCTCATGCGCTCTAATGTTTAATTGATAGTACTTAAAGGACTCTTTCAGACCGTTCTAGAAACGCTTTTGTTGGACATCGCTGTGCTCGTTCTCCTTCACTCAGTTCGCTATACAGGAGCCTTTCTGGAAGCCACTCTTTTGACATTCGAGCAAGGTGGCCAGCCCCATCTCAATTTTAATTTTTTGCAAAAGTACATGAATTCTTTGCATCTTGGCTCTGGATAGCACTTCAGTATCTGTGATATGGTCCTGCCAGGGAAAAAAACAGTATGCGACAGTTCATGTGAAAATGATTAAAAACAGTATGCGACAGTTCGTGTGAAAATGATTAAAAACAGTATGCGACAGTTCATGTGAAAATGATTAAAAACAGTATGCGACAGTTCATGTGAAAATGATTAAAAACAGTATGCGACAGTTCATGTGAAAATGATTAAAAACAGTATGCGACAGTTCATGTGAAAATGATTAAAAACAGCATGCGACAGTTCATGTGAAAATGATTAAAAACAGTATGCGACAGTTCATGTGAAAATGATTAAAAACAGTATGCGACAGTTCATGTGAAAATGATTAAAAACAGTATGCGACAGTTCATGTGAAAATGACTCAAAACAGTATGCGACAGTTCATGTGAAAATGATTCAAAACAGTGTGCGACAGTTCATGTGAAAATGATTAAAAACAGTATGAGACAGTTCATGTGAAAATGATGCCTCCTGGCGTCACCAGCGTAGACATTCAAGCTCTCACATGATGCCTCCTGGCGTCATCAGCGTAGACAGTCCAGCTCTCACATGATGCCTCCTGGCGTCACCAGCGTAGACAGTCCAGCTCTCACATGATGTCTCCTGGCGTCACCAGCGTAGACAGTCCAGCTCTCACATGATGCCTCCTGGTGTCACCAGCGTAGACAGTCAAGCTCTCACATGATGCCTCCTGGCGTCACCAGCGTAGACAGTCCAGCTCTCACATGATGCCTCCTGGCGTCATCAGCGTAGACAATCCAGCTCTCACATGATGCCTCCTGGGGTCATCAGCGTAGACAGTCCAGCTCTCACACGTGTAGGTTAAAGTGGGTACAATGACGGCACGGCATACTTTCAGCTTAGTCATTATGCTGATTCCTCAAAGTTCCCATTCTGTTGAGCGCATCAAATGCTGTGCGGGCCTTTGTTATTCTATTAGCCAGAACCGAATGGGCCTATCCTAGGACTAATAGAGCGATGATACGTTGTCAAAGTTGGTGGAAATTATTTTGAAAAATAAGGGACCTACTGCGGAGAGCCTTCGGCTTCTGGCAACGAACACGCCTCTTTCAATACCAGAATTCCAAGTTATTAGTAAAGTATAAAGTAAAGTAAAGTATCCCATAGCATTACTGCCGTTGGGGTCTGAAAAAAACATTTCTGCCTCAACTGGGGAATGAACCCAGGACCACTCAGATGCGAAGCCAGTGCGCTAACCACTGCGCTACGCGGCTCCACAAGTTATTAGGGACAATTTAATTGCAATATTAAATGGTTTTCAAGTTCGCCTCTAATTTTAATTTTTTTTTTTAATATAGCCGTTTGTGCCAATGGGGACTCGGTCGTCTCGAGGTAAGGGGTCCTCCTCGGGTGGGGGACTCGGTCGTCAGGAGGTAAGGGGTCCTCCTCGGGTGGGGACTCGTTCGTCTCGAGGTAAGGTGTCCTCCTCGGGTGGGGGACTCGTTCGTCTCGAGGTAAGGGGTCCTCCTCGGGTGGGGGACTCGGTCGTCTCGAGGTAAGGTGTCCTCCTCGGGTGGAGGACTCGGTCGTCTCGAGGTAAGGTGTCCTCCTCGGGTGGGGGACTCGGTCGTCTCGAGGTAAGGTGTCCTCCTCGGGTGGGGGACTCGGTCGTCTCGAGGTAAGGTGTCCTCCTCGGATGGAGGACTCGGTCGTCTCGAGGTAAGGTGTCCTCCTCTGGTGGGGGACTCGGTCATCTCGAGGTAAGGTGTCCTCCTCTGGTGGGGGACTCGGTCGTCTCGAGGTAAGGTGTCCTTCTCTGGTGCCGGAGGACGCGGGTTCGGACCACGGTGAAGAACTTGAATTTTATTCATATGGACCTTCTGGTACAAATTCGCCTGATCTCTGGGTAGTGAGATTGGACTCTCGCGTTCAGTGTCGAGAACGTTAAAAATTACATGGCAGTTAGAAATCGAAAAGAAAAAGGTTAAACGACCGCTGCCAGGACAAAACTCACAATTAAAAATTTATCCAAGATATTTGTACTTTTCCTCATGTGGTTTGTTAAGAACAGCTATAGATGGCGCCTAACTGGCTGCGGGCCTACTTAGCTCTAGTGTTTGAGTCCAGTAAATTGACTGGCAGATCGGTAACATCCACACTCCAAGAATCTGGTTGTATACAGACTCTGTCGAATTTTCTAAACCAGTATAAAGACGCTAAGTTAAGTTAAATTTTATTAACTGCCCTTGCACTTGCCTTTGTAAGATGTTAACTTTTCAAGTAGTTGTTCAGTTCGCTGTTTTATTTCTAGTTTGTCCAGTCTTGATACCGTAATTTTTGTGCAGAAACATTTCCAATTTGTATCGCTAGGCAGATGACCTGAAAGAGTTCTATACGCCTCTGGCGGTGTTGACCTCTAGCCCGTATAAAATATCAAAGCCGACTATGCCTGTGACAATGAGTACTGACGCATATGGATTGGCATGGAGACTAGGATACTATAGAGGTAAGTAGCTGTCTCTTGGCCAAGGATCAATCAATCAATTAATCAATCAAAACTTTGTTGCTCCCTGCAAAGTACATGCCGTCAACTTACACTTGCCAGGTGTGTCTGTCATTTGCTGTCTTCTCCAACATAGGCCCCGTCTATCATTTCCTCCCCTCCCCCCTTCCCCCAAACTAACCCCTCTTGTGGGTTTCTCTATCTGGCTCTATTCGTCTAGTGTGTCTTGGGTGGGCTCTATCTCTTGCATGTCAAGTTCCAGAACTGTGACTTTCTCGCGCCGTTATTCCCCCCTTTACGCAAAGTATGCCCTGTCCATTGTTAACGCCTTCTTTTTACCCCCTGGTCCACCAACGCTTGCCCGCTTATTTAGTATATTTCACCTGGACTTCTTCTTCTTCTTTTCTTCTTTCTTCTTCTTCTTCTTCTTCTTCTTCTTCTTCTTCTTCTCCTGTTCTTCTTCGGATGCTGTCAGACGTCGACTTGAATTTGTTCAAAGAAGTCAGCGGTCATCCTAAGACTGTCGACTCTGCCATAGAGCTTGTCTAGTGTTGGTACTGGTGATGGCCCTATGTGCTTTATCTGGGCCTGGTATGTCGGGCAATTTTGGAACAGATGGTCATGGGTCATTTTCCCAGTACCACATGTACATTCGTCAGTAGTACCTATCTTCAGTTCATTGAATAGATGATATCTCAGTCTGTTGTGGCCTGTGTGGAGTCTGAAGGCCACCACCTGATCCTTTCTATTCAAGTAAAAATCGGCATCATTTCCTGTATCTGGCCTTAATAAACATTCTTCGTTACACTTGAATCTTGGCTTGGCTTCGTTCGTTCTCAATCTCCCGCTACAAAACCCTGAAAGGGCTTAAGTAGCAGAATGTAGTCCAGAGAACGGAATGCGGACTGCGATATTTGCACCTCTCGATTGATGACATCCGATTTCAGCAAGCATTTGTTGAGTACCGGGTTAACATTCCCTCTTCGACCCCTTCTCCAGTCTGCTCTGTTGCAGCTTGTTATCCAGGATCACCGCGTGGAGGTTGGGGCACTCGCATCTCACAGTGATGAATGGAAACGTCGACGGATCGAATCCCGCAATTTTCAAGTGACCCCTGGTCTCAGGGGAGGTAAGAGACCACAGTGCCTGGATCCCGAGTTACCTCTAGTCGTCTCGACCGATAGTCTTGCCACTGATCCAAGGTAACTCGGGACAAGAGTGTGAAATTGATGACCAGCGCATTCACTCCCTCACTTTAATCCAAATACAGCGCACATCGCATTATTAATACAATACCGTTTGATGTTGTGATCATCATCGCATTTACTTTTAGTCTCCGGGACACATTAGGACACACGCACACCTACAGACATGTCCATACGACAATCGAAAGTAACACCTTATGGTGACGCTCCTATCAGACACTACGGAGGAGAAATGGAATCTTAGTCTTAAAAGGACTCAGCCAAGCACAGCTGTGGGGCTCTCCTCCAGGGTGGAGAGAATTGTTGCACCCAAGCACGGCTGTGGGGCTCCCGCCAGTCTGGAGCGCATTGTTGCACCCAAGCACGGCTGTGGGGCTCCAACCAGTCTAGACCGAGTTGTTGCACCCAAGCACGGCTGTGGGGCTCCCACCAGTCTGGAGAGGATTGTTGACTTCGTCCTAGTGACGGAACTACGGATCTAGCATGACCAAAATTGCCTGAACGCGGATGCAGAAAAGGTAATCCAACGGAGGGTTGGGGTTTCTATCCCCCATACAAGGAAACTGGATGGGACATCAGACGAGGTTCAGGCAACCTCTTTTTTTTCCACAAGCGACAAAGGGAACAAAGGATGGCGATGCTGGGTCCAAAGGATTACCGAATATCACTGAAGCATGCAATTCTCACTCTTTATGCACGAATAAATCGATAAATGATCGGTGTTGTTTGTGGATTTTAATCGATAAGGACCACTTTGTCAACATCCACTGTTCGCATGGGTTGTTGTTGTTTGCGAATGCCTACAATGAGAAGGTTACATTTTGTGTGCGCGCTGAAAAGGACGTTAAGTGGCGGGTTGCAGTAGCTTTCCTCACATCCCGAACGTGCTGATGAAGGTGGACCGCGGTCCTCCAGGCGGTTGTGTATGCTTGGCTTCATCTGCGTGTCGGTTAATACCACGGTGATCACGTCAATCCCTCACTTCGTTAGCCAGACTGCTATGAAAACAGTCCGTTTCCAGGGAGGGCTACTAGGAAGCCGAGGTGAGGCTCTTGGCCAGTATGATGGTTAAATACGCCAGTCACAACCTTGAATTGCTGTTGTACTTAGTACAAGGAAATAGGACACCCCCCTTCCACTGGGTTTGAAGACCGGTTGCTGTAATCTGACTAGCTGGGCGATCATCTCTGAATAGCATCATTTATTTTAGATATCTCATATCTCTGAATACCCTCATTTATTCTAGATATCTCATATCTCTGAATACCCTCATATATTATAGATATCTCATATCTCTGAATACACTCATTTATTCTAGATATCTCATATCTCTGAACACACTCATTTATTCTAGATATCTCATATCTCTGAATAACCTCATTTATTATAGATATCTCATATCTCTGAATACCCTCATTTATTCTAGATATCTCATATCTTTGAATAGCCTCATTTATTCTAGATATCTCATATCTCTGAATACCCTCATTTATTCTAGATATATCATATCTTTGAATAGCCTCATTTATTCTAGATATCTCATATCTCTGAATAACCTAATTTATTCTAAATATCTCATATCTCTGAATACCCTCATTTATTATAGATATCTCATATCTCTGAATACCCTCATTTATTCTAGATATCTTATACCTCTGAATACCCTCATTTTTTATAGATATCTCATATCTCTGAATACCTTCATTTATTCTAGATATCTCATATCTCTGAATACCCTCATTTATTCTAGATATCTCATATCTCTGAATACCCTCCACAATAGTGCTGCACCAGTCTGAGCGAATAGATACGATTCTTTCCCAGACATCGTGGTTAATTCCGTACACGATCAGTGAACTCTACTCACCCTGGGGGCGGTGAGGCTCACCCTGGGGGCCACTCTTCCCCTTCTCTCTCTTCTTACCTCACTCTGTTTTATTTGACTCTGTCCTACAGTCACACTCTTGCACAACTTTCACACGCGCCCTCAGGGTGAGGCCCTTCCATTGCACTTTGGTTGGTTGGGCTAGCTTCTGAGGACGCACAAACCTAGCATATGTACATACAGACGCACACATGCATCCAAGCACTGGTTTATGCGTCCTGATATCGCCCAATGGACTACGGTCTGGGGTGGAAAATGGCGCGTCTCCGCCAGTAGAAACTAGTGAGGCAAACATCTAAGCAAAAAAAAAAAAACAAACAAACAAACAAAAAAAAACAAAATCAGTGAACTCTTAATGTGTCTAAGTTCTTTTTCCACTGCCCTTTCTTTCTCTCTGACCATTTTGCAATTCACCAAAAATGTTATTTATATTTCTAGGTTACAAGATGATCCAGCACACCGGGTCGACATTTGGATATAATTCTATGATCACCATTCTGCCATCTTTCTCAACCGCAGTCTTCACCGCCTTGTCCGGAAGTGACAGTGGCTACAACTTCCGGGGCGCCCTACACTGCGCAATTCTTGATTCTCTTCTGGGAGAAACACCATGGATTAACTCCACAACTATTGCCACGTTTCCTGCCCCATGGATTAAAGCTACCAGACGCAAGAGGAATGTTAACAGAGATAGAACTGAAAATACTGTGGATGAAGAGAATCCTCAAACTAGAAATATTCCGTTCTCAGAACACCAACAGACCCGTAGATCTGCATCTAGTTCACAAGATATCCCATTTCAAAATTATACTGGTTTATTTGTCCATGGAGGTTACGGTAAAGTGAATTTGTTTCTAGATCCGGTTTTGGGTAAATTAAAAATGAAATATGGCATTGGGGAGTGGGAACTTAGCAACACAGGAAGTGGCAACGTATTCGATGCTGATTGGTTGGGTAGCGCCCCGTCGTTTGACGTTCAGCTTAGGTTTTTGGTTGATGAGAATGTATATGGTTTTGAGTGCCTGGACTGCGATAACGGTTATGTGCCTGCATTTTACAGACATGAAAACAGGCCGGAAAACAACAACCGAAAAAGTAGATATGCATAAATGAAATGCCTGCGCAGAATAGAGAGATTGAAATGCTATGAAAATATCACTAATATGGAGCTGTTGGACAGAAACAGAGTAGCAAATCCCACTGTTTGCCCTGGCCGTTATTCTAATTTAGAACATTCTCACACTTATCCACATAATCATGATCACACACTTCAAATAATATAGCAAACATCAGATGACATATTTATTTATTAATATTCATATCATAAAAATGAGTAGTGAAATTACAAACACAATTCAATACATATCATCTTTACTAATTATTCCTATGTTATATATAAGTTGATATAAATATTAAATAAAGCGGAAATTTTAAGCATAAGCTATTGATGGAATTCCTAACTATCTAAACCCAGTTCTATTGCATTGCAATTACATCACACACACCTCGCCTTAACTGCGTCCTCAACACACCTTATCAAATACTCTTCCTCACTCAAATCCCCTCAGGCGGGCGATCTGGACATACCTCGTTCACATTGTGTCCTGCTTACAACACAACGTTCAGATTATCACTTATTACAAAACTCACACACCTACTTGAGCGACCCTGTTCTATCACTAACATTCGTGCAACAGTCTATCAATCGCTCCTCTATCTAAGTCTGTGAGCTAAACCTACTATCTAAATTCAGTCTCTCTCTCTCTCTCTCTCTCTCTCTCTCTCTCTCTCTCTCTCTTTCGCTCTCATCTCTCTATCCCTCCTCTTCATCCAGCCTCCTGAGCTAAACTTTGTCTCGAGTTATATACACTCAAGCAAAGTCAGAGCTTGACCAATGGATCTCAGGGGATGGCTAAATTCAGTCTTATTGGAACGAAACACTTTGCACACCTGTCACTCATTTTCTCGCAGCAAGCCCCGCTGCCAATCCGTCTGTCAATCATTCTCTCCCTACCCAAATCGGAAGGCCAGTGGTCTGCTCCTACCTGCCCACATTCTTTGCCCCAACTCTGTTCTCCTTTGTTGAGATGGTGAGTGACCTTGACACGCATTCAGGTACATTTGTTATCAGCAACTACATCACCCCTGTCCTAAACTGTCTGCTCCGGCGGGAACTGTTACAACAGACAAAATGGAGAGTTTGAGAAGTTATGATAAGATCACCTCTATGGAACTGTTGGACAGAACCAGCCATTAGCGAAATATGACGTGAGCAGAAGGAGCTGGAGTTGGATTGGACGCACATTTAATAAACCAGCTAGCAACATTACAAAACAGTATCGTTTCTGCAATCCCAAAGATAAAATAGATAGAAGAATAAAAAAGACACGAGGAAGAAGGCTCTACAAAACATACAGGAAACAAGAAAGACTAAGACGATGGGTGAGTGGATGAGGATTCGTGACATTTTATTGCAGATTTGCACTCCATATGGAGATGAACGGTTTTGATTATTTAAATAACTTAATGATTTAAGAGCAGTACTCTGTCAACTATGCCAGCAGTCCGCACCAAAAAGAGTAGTGGTACAGTGGGTTCCATCCCACTGTAACATCCAAGGCAACGAGGAGGCAGACAGACTGGCTAAAGAAGGTGCAAGACTACCACAACCAGATACTAGTGTGATATACGAAGAGTCAAAACGGCTTATTAGAGCTAGATACATGACCAAATGGGAAACAGAACATACTGGCTACACCAAAAAACAATGCATATTACCAGTTGAACAGAAGAGAGCAGGTCGTAGTCGTCAGACTTCGCACTGGCCACAATAGACTGAGGTACCACCTATTCAACAAATTGAAGATAGGTGGCACTGACGAATGCTCGTGTGGTACCGGGAAAATGACCGCTGAGCATTTGCTGCAAAACTGCCCGACATACGAGGATCAGAGAAAGCAGATGTGGCCATCACCAGTGGCAACACTAGACAAGCTCTACGGCAGTGTCGACAGCCTCAGGATGACCGCTGCTTTTTTCGAAAAAATACAGGTTGACGTCTGATAGCGTACGAAGAAGAAGAAGAAGAAGAAGAAGAAGAAGAAGAAGAAGAAGAAGAAGAAGAAGAAGAAGATTATTTAAATAATCGTTCTCTATCTTCAATCAAATATTTAATCAGAAAACAGCTACAATACATATAATTCAATCAATAAACCCTTTCTGTTCACCCAGGATCACATGTCTTCAATGTTATAAGCGGCAAGATCTCTTGACTTGTGTTATCTGTCGTTGTTGCTATCAAAGATTTTCTCATAGCATTTTTGTATCTAGGTGTCTAGGTCTATTCTCCATGAATGATTTGGTTTCCCTCTAGAAGTTTATCTTTACTGGGCTCCAGAATTGACAAAAATAGCGACTGCTCGAAAGAAATCATAAGAAGACTAGCCATGGCAATGTAGAGACTGAACAGACTGAAGAAATTATGGCAGAGCACCAACAAAATGATAAAAGTAAAAGTCTTGAGATGCTGTATTTTTTCTGTGGCACCTTATGGCTGTGAATCATGGACGATTACAAAAACGTCCAGACAAAGAATCGAATCCTTCGAGTCAAAATGTTACAGAAAGATCCTCAGAATACCCTGGACAGAGAAAAAGACAAATGTAGACATTCGACAAGAGTTGAGCATAGAGGAGAACTGGTTTGTCAATTCTATTTTGGCTAGAAAATGCAAATACTTTGGTCACATCAAGAGATACAAAGGCCTCGAGAGAACAGTGATGGAAGGTATGGTACCAGGAAAAAGAGGAAGGGGTAGACCAAAACAAAAAGACGACGGCACCAAGATATCCAGAAATGCCTGAGTATGACTGTGGCGGAGGCTGGAGTTTTGGCAAGGGAACGAGTTTCTTTCAGACAGCCTGTGATGGGAGCGACGTTCTATAAAGGACATGCTACATGATGATGGAGAGGAAAGAATAGATCACCACTGTACTCTACTATGCCAGTCGTACTGGGCGACTAAGCAGGGTTGAGCGTGGAGGTGGTAAGCGATTTTGCAACAGAAAAAACTGTATTGGCAAGAACAGTTCATGTTTGAAATATGATGTCTGTAAGGAGACAAATGGTAGGTAGAACGCGTATGTTCAGTTCAGTTCAGTTCATCTCGTGACCTCTTGAGATCGTTGTGGCACCCCTGCTAACACCTCCACAATCCTTCGCTATCCATCTGTGTCTGCAGTTGCTTTTTGTGTCTCCTCGGATACTAGGTTAGTCCATTAGTAGATGTAGTCTTACCAACGTTTTCTCGGATGTCCCCGCTTCCGCTTGTCTTGTATTATAATGTGATGATAATATGCACAAATTCCAGGTATCAATCAATGCCCGTCGCTCTTTAAGGGGCATATACCATTGACAACCCTCCTCCGTAAAGTTCGATATTGAGCTGTCCTTTTTGTCTCTCTCCAGTTGGGTGTAGAAACCGACATTTTTTTCCAGTTTCTTTTCTATGTAATTCCTGACCTACATCACTTTCTCTTCCCATGTGGACACCACGGCAGGGCATTTTTTGGGCTACGCATGAAGGTCCTTTCCGTAGCATATGTTTTTCCAAACCCCATTTTCGACATTTGATTTGTTGCTTCACTTGTTGTTGTTGGCTCCTTTCCCATGGATTTGGCGAAGTGAGAAAATCCTATCCGTTGTTGATCTACCTACTCTAAAGCCACACTCGGATTCTGGTTGCACCCTGTCCGCGAACAGTCTCAGCCTGTTTAGTGGCATGCGGGCGTAAACTTTGCCTAAAACGCGCAAGAGCGAGATCCCTCTAAAATTATTGGAGTCCGTGTGGTCACCTCTGTGTTTGTAAATAGTCACAATGGCTTCGGGTGGGATACCATCTCCCCCTGCCGCTTTGCCATTTGAGAGGTAGCTGATAGCCTTATCAAGCTCATCCAGAATAGGTGGTCAAGTTCCTCCATAATAGACAGGACCTGTAACATGCACACGGCTTCATCAGTGACAACCGTTTCCTGAGAGTAGAGCTCAGAGTAGTGCTCCATCCATCTGGTCATCTGCTGGTCACGGTCAATGATTCTCGCACCTGTCAGAGATTTCAGGGGGGCAGTACCTCTCGCAGTAGGGCCCAGTGCCATTTTTATGCCTATAAATATACCCTGGATATTTCCCGTCTCTGCATTTCGCTTAGTTCCTTCACACAGTTTCTGCCAGTACTCATTCACGCATTGTCTAGCGGTTCATTGATTGACGCCTCGGGCTGTCCTGAGGGCAGCAAGCGTCCTCTCATTTGAACTTTTTTTTATAATTGATGAAAGCTTCACGCTGGGCCTCAATTACTGGTTCCATTCTTGCGAGATGTGCATTGAACCAGTCGTGATTGGCCCGTTCCCTCACGCCAAACGTAGCTAATGCTGTGCTGTAGATGGCACCTTTCATAACGTTCCACTTAGCTGTGGCTTCACACTCAGATCCTCCTTGTAAAGCAAGGTTCAGGTCAGACACAAACCTCTCCGCCTTGAAAGTAATCATCATCTGTGCAGTGTTGATACGGGGATGACCCAATTGCTTGCAGCGGCATATTTTGCGAAGCTGCAAGAGTACCCTGCTACATACAAGAGCATGGTCAGAGTCGCAGTCTGCACTTTGATAGCTTCTAGTGGAGAGGACCATGTTTAGAGCTGAACGTCTGGTGACAATCAAGTCGATTTGATGCCATCAATGTGACCTTGGGTGTTTCCAGGATACGTTATGTTTCGGTCTGCCCTTGAAGAAAGTATTTGTGATACACGGACCTTGTTGAGTGCACAGCTCCAGCAACCTCTGACCACTGTCATTTACTTTGTCAGTACCATGATGTCCAAGGTAGGTCATCATGTAGCAAGTCCTTTGTAGAACGTCACTCCCATCATAGTCTGTCTGAAAAAAACTAGTTCTCTTTCCAAAACACCAGCCTCCGCCCCAGTCATACCCAGCCATTCCTGGATATCTTGGTGCCATCGTCTTCTTGGTCTACCCCTTCCTCTTTTGCCTGGCACCATACTTTCCATCACTGTTCTCTCAAGACTGTTATGTCTCTTGATGTGACCAGAGTTTTTGCATTTTCTAGCCAAAATGAAATTGCATTGCCATAGCTAATCTTTTTTCTGATTTCTTTCGAGCAGTCGCCATTTTTGTCAATTCTGGAGCCCAGATATTCAAAATGTGTGTCCTGATCTATTTCCTCACCACCCACTGTAAATTTATGCTGACATTGTGTTTTGTGGGTGGTTATTATCTTTGTTTTATTTATGTTTATGAACAGGTTTTGACCTTTACTATTCCATTAACGGCTGAAAGTAGCTGCTCTAGCCCTTCTGCACTTCTTGATAGTATCACTGTGTCATCTGTGTATCGTAACTCTGGAATCGGGTACCCCCAAATCGTAAATGGGTCGAAACTTTCAATGCTCTTGCCAAGGCAGGTGGGCGATGCTATGTAGTCTCCACCTACTCTAGCATTAAAGTCGCTGAGAAGGACGAGTGCTTCTTCCCTGAGGCTGGTCTTGATCATTTCTTCCAGCTGTCCATAGACAGCTTCCTCCGGAGATGTCAGGGTTGGGGCACAGACGCTGAGGATATTAACAGAACCTGTAGCGGTAATGAGGCGAATGACCAGTAACATCTCAGAGCCCTCCGAAGAAGAATCGACTGAGACCGTGTGTTTTGTATAGCAATATCGACACCAATCTGTCGAGAATCCTCAGGTTCACAACCCTGCCAGAAGAAAGTCTAGTGTTTCTCTTAGTGAGCCACTAGAGGCAAGTCTAGTTTCATGTAAGGCAGCCATGTCCACATTCAACCTAGAGAGCTCCATATGAATCATGGATGTTTTTCTGGCATGTCCAACCTCTCGAAGATCATCGGAGATGCCTGTACACTTAATACGCAGGTTCCAGCTTGCAAATTGAAGAGCTTCTTTTTATTTTTGGTTTTGTTTGGTGTAAAATTAACATCCTGTTGTCATGCATGCACTAAGCTCCAGGCACCCACTGGAGCAGGCATGTGTTGGCGAGACGACACCCTACTGATCGGGGGCTATCCGGCTGGCGAGTCGACACCCTACTGACCGGGGGTTGTCCGGCTGAGGCGGGCTGTAGTCGACCAATGGGATGCGATGATCCCTCCCACCGTCGAAGGTGACTTTGGCGCCCCTTCCCCACGCCAATCGGGTAAACTGCCAGCTTCCGTGTTGTGTCCTTAATCCAAAGCGAGGCTGGAGTAGCCTCTCTAGGGCGCAAGCCTGGGCGCTAAATATAAGTGAACTACTATTTATATATTCTTCTTTATGTGAAGACATACAATTGGTTTTATGGAATAGCCCTTTCAATTGTGCACATTTTAAATGAGATATTATAACTGAACTTAACGTCTTTATACTGGTTTAGAAGACTCTGCAGAGTCTGTATACAACCAGTTCCATTTACATCACCTTGCTCTTTAAGCTATACGCATCCAATTTATTCTTAAATGCATTTAACTGTTCCTGCCTACACCACCTCCCTTGGCAATGCATTCCAAGCATTCACAACTCTATGACTAAAAAAAAATCTTCGACTTGTAGCTGTGCCCTCTTGTTCTTGTGGGTGGCTGTATTTATTTTAAAAAACCTATAGTATAATTTATCCATTCCTCTGATCATCTTATAAACCTGTATTAAGTCCCCTCGAATTCTTCTCTCTTCTAGACACTGTAGGCCAGTTTATGTTTAAATTAAGAACATAATGACAACATATGTTTTGGCTTGCTAACTTCAAAATAGGTTCCTGAAACATATGGTGTAAAAACGTGATTATTTCATGCGTGAACTAATAACGCCCTGGTTCGAGTCTCGGCTAGGCAAATGGATAATCCGACCCGTGGGTGTCTAAGCACATATTTAAGGTTAAGCTGGAGAAAATCATTCATTTTAAATTGACAGGAAACACATGAAACTTTTAAGGACACCAGGACTATGTAGCGAGAAATAATGATAAATACTAATGGGTAAAAGAGAACAACGTTTTTTTACCTGTACTTCTTCTTCTCTTCTTCATCTCCTTTTCGTCTTCTTATTATTACCATTATTATTTGTATTCTGCCTGTTCTTTCTTTTTCTTCTTCTTCTTCTTCTTCTTATTATTATTATTATTACCATTATTAATTGTATTCTGCCTGTTCTTCATCTTCTTCGTGTTCTTGTTCTTCTTCTTATTATTATTATTATTATTACCATTATTATTTGTATTCTGCCTGTTCTTCTTTCTTGTTCTTCTTCTTCATCTTTTTCTTATTATTAATATTATTATTACCATTATTAATTGTATTCTGCCTGTTCTTCATCTTCTTCGTGTTCTTGTTCTTCTTCTTATTATTATTTTTATTCCACCAGTTCTTCTTTTCTTCTTTTTCGTCTTCTTCTTCATCTTCTACTGCACAAATAGATGAGTTGTTCAATTGTTTATTTCTGCATCATAAATGGGATATTGCTTCTAGCTCTTTCTTTCAAAAGCAAAAGGCTATTCTATACTAAGGAGATTTTTAACATGGGTGAATTGTGGTGAAAGCGATTACCATGAGTTGGAGAGAATTCTACGTTAGAAGGGTTATTTAACATCTTCGATATGTTTTCATTGTGACAGTGATCGTATTCTCATCTTTGCCCAACAACTAGTGAAGACTGCGAACAAAGTGGCTTTGTTGAAGATGTGGGCACTGGGAAATACTGGGAGGGAAATCTACAAACATATGACCATCCCAAATCTCAAAGACAACAACAATCTTCTAAAAAGGAGAGATCAAAGCGCCATTTTCCTACTTCGCACTTAACACATACTTCTTAACAGTCACTTGAACAGAATCCAACCAGAACATACTCCAAAGTGCTGGCTGTGGCCACATCTCTATGAAACTGTTGAGCACCATCTTTTTGAATGTCCGATGCTTGCTGGTGTTAGGAAAGGGCTTCTTCATCCGAGGCCAGACAAATGGAAAACTTTGTACGAAACTAAACAACAGCTCACAAACACTTGCAGATACCACTATATTACACTGGGCCAAGGGCAAGAGCCCACATGCTGCTGAACCAATCACCAACCAACCATTTCTGTCACACAAGGATTCCCCTACCATAGAAGGGTTAGTCTGTTCCGTTAATCGCTCTCAGTGTGGCAGTGGACATACTCTCGCGTCTGTCACACAAAGAGATTATTCTATTCTAGAATTGCTAGACCGCAGAGTTGGTCGCCCCATGGTTTGATGGTGATTATACTCTCGCCTCTGTCACACAAAGAGACATCTCTACCCTAGATGGGGTCAAACCGAACGCACACTTAGTCACCCTCAGTGTGGTAGGGATATTACTCTGGACTGTCACGCAGAAATTATTCTATGCTGGTGCATGGCCAACGGTGTGATAGAAGGCGGTCAGACTCATTGGGGAAATACCCGTGAAACGTCACATGTATAGGCCAACTAAATTACAAAACTCATCAGCACTCATATTGTGCCAAGGTTTATAATCAATCCCTACATCATCCACGCAGAAAAATTTAACAAATAACGGCACAAAACACAAAAAATCCGTGTTCAGAGTGATCCTTTCACAGAATCATGCCCTGAAACCAACTGAATACCCATCTTCTTTAATTATTTAAGGGACACAATAACCAGCGCTCCTAATGAAACCAGTCTTTTGAAATGTTTACCCCTTTCATGACTGAGTATTTTTGGAAAAAATGTTCCCGTGTTTTACGAAATCTGTTGAGCTTCAACCCAAAGCGCACTGGTTTTGAACAGTTATGCCAGCCTTCGGTGCGTTCCATATGTAGCTAAAATTGTGTTCGCAGGTACATGGGTGTAACAGATCAAGCAAAAGAGATTAGGGCCGGGGGCACAAAATTACTGGGGAAGTATTGGCGATGGTGGATAAAGCTAAGATCAACACCCCCATCGTCAGATGCCTATATATATATATGTATATATCATTATTATCATTATTATCATCATCATCATCATCATCATCATCATTACCAGTCACGTAACCTAGAAGGTCGTTGAGGCACCGTTATTGCAATTTGTCGAACCCGCGCTATACGTCTCTATTTTTCGCCATGGTATTAATTTCAGCTATAGATCTTCCCCTCCACTCTTTAATATTGTCAGCCCATCTCTTTTTTGGTATCCCTCTCCCGCGCTTCCCAGGCACAGCGCCTTGGAGGATGGTCTAGATCAGCCCCACCCATCGTGACATATGTCCATACCATGTCAATTTTCGTGTTTTTACTATAGTCAATACGTTTTTATAGTGACTCCTTCCTACCAGTTTCAAGAACACACTTGTGTGTCACGCGATCCAAATATGAAATGTCAAGAATTCTTCGCAAGCATCTCATTTCCTTTGCCCACATTTTACGTTTTAGGACAGCCGTCAGACTTTAAGTCTTACACGCGTAGAGGTTTACCGAGTTCACTATCGTTTTAGGACAGCCGTCAGACTTTAAGTCTCACACGCGTAGAGGTATAACGAGTTGACTATCGTTTTAGGACAGCCGTCAGACTTTGTGTCTCACACGCGTAGAGGTATAACGAGTTGACTATCGTTTTAGGACAGCCGTCAGACTTTGTGTCTCACACGCGTAGAGGTATAACGAGTTGACTATCGTTTTAGGACAGCCGTCAGACTTTAAGTCTCACACGCGTAGAGGTATAACGAGTTGACTATCGTTTTAGGACAGCCGTCAGACTTTGTGTCTCACACGCGTAGAGGTATACCGAGTTGACTATCGTTTTAGGACAGCCGTCAGACTTTGTGTCTCACACGCGTAGAGGTATACCGAGTTCACTATCGTGTGCATTAGTCAGCTTCGATTTAATGCTAATGTTCTTGTCTTTCCAGATTATTCGCAGTCTTGCCAAGGCGACCATGGCCATCGCTGTTCTTAACTGGATCTCTGCTCTAGACCCCTTCGCGCAACACTTTCCAGAGGTTCATCTTTGACCATAATCGGGTTTTCAATACCCTCTGGGTCATGATCTTGCTCTTCCGTGTATATATATATATATATATATATATATATATATATATATATATATATATATATATATATAAATATATATGAAAGGAAAATATATTTCATATAGAAAAGTTGATCCAAGAGCATGGTCATATGTCAGTATGTTTGAGATTGCCACCTTACCATTCACTCTTATACCCAATTGAACTCGTTTGGAGAAAAGTTAAGGGGCAAGTGCCACATAGAATCTGGTCAAAATGCGTTTTGTTCGGTAAATTGAAATTTTTTTGAGATGTTGGGAAAGTATAATCATTCTTCTTTCAGATACAACTTGAATTAATATTTAGCATCAGTAGTTTTAAAGGTATAGACTGTCAAACAAGTGTGGGGTCAGCCTCAAAAATGAAGAAAAAACATTCAAAATGGCTGCCAGTTACTAGGTTCAAATTATTTACTCCCCTAGAATTTAGTTATCACAACAAACAATGCGGGGTTTTCAAGCTCTCTTTAAAACATATAAAATAATGAGTCTCCCCGCTTAATACATATGGCAGGATATGTCAGTCACAATTTTAGCTAATTCAAATTGTAATTTTAAAAGAAAACAGTTTTGTGAGAATTTTGAGAAATAAAATCATGTGATGCGAAGACAAGAAACAAAGTTAATAAAAAACGTAAGTTCTATGGTGATTGGTCTACCAAAGGAGCAGATGTCGAACTATGTGACAATTTAATTAGAGGACTGTCCGGTATGCCTGTGATTACGTTCTGGTAAACCTAACATCAACATTGAATCTTTTAAAAGTTCACTGATTCTAATTCGAATTCGAGAGACGCCTTTGCCTAAATTACAGTAAATTATTTTCTCAAGGGACAAAATGATTCCTTTTGCTAACAAATATCAAAAGAACTAGCCACTTTAAGAAAATGGCACTACCTGACACAATGTACATTATTAAGTCATTTGGACATTGAAAACATAAGCTCACGTGCAAAGAATCACGCATATCGGTGTAAAGGTTATGCAGATATTAGGTGGCAATTGACGGCAACCATTGTGAAACGGACAATAGTTGACACGTGAAAGATTCATTTATCTAAAGTAGGTCATGGCTGGTGGGTGTTCTTGAGTGTTTCCATCTTACCTAAATTCGTAAATTGCACCAATGATGCTTCTCTTTACCTTTAAGCAAACAAGCACAGTAACTACACACTTGTGCCACGATATGCTGCCTGCATTCTGCGATGAATATCAACTGGTCGACATCCTTCAGCTGTCAGAAACCGAATCACCGCTCGATGATCAACACTGGACAGATTCCGTATCACACCCGCCATGTTTTCAACTATGAGTCGGAGGAAAATGAAATTTGGCAAAATTGACGGTTGGTATGTGCTGTTTACACTAGAATTGACGTCATCATGCGCATCGTACGTATGTTCACTTAGTGCAGTTAGGTCCGGTTTCATTTGAACACGCCTCGTATAATATATATATACACACACTTTATTATCATTAGTCCAATTAAATCTTCAACAATCACACATCTATTATTCTCTTCTCTCATTAGAGTGTTACGATGGCAGAGCGGTTGAGCTCTTACTCCTCTCAGCAAAGTAATCGGAATCCATTTATGTTGTTGTTGAGTGCCCGCAATGAGTATGTTTACTCTTTTGTGCGCTCTGAAGGGGGCCTTAGTTGGTCGGTTGCATTTGCGTTACTCACATCCCGAGTTTGCTGATGAAGGTGGAATGGGGTCTTTCATGCAGTTGTGCTATGCTTGGCTTCATCTGCGTATCGCTCACTACTACAGGGATCACGTCGATCCCCACCTCGTTAGACAGACTGCCATGAAACAGTCTGTTTTAAGAGAGAAATGCCTGGAAGTGAGATGAGGTTTTGGTCAGTACGTTTCACATGACCGTGACTAACATAGCTTGATCAGTGTAATTAGCCTAACCCCAACTAACATAGTCTGATCAGTATGTTTTACCTGACCCTGACTAACATAGCCTGATCAGTATGTTTTACCTGACCCTGACTCATTTAGTCTGATCAGTATGTTTCTCCTGACCCTTACTAACATAGTCTGATCAGTATGTTTTACCTGACCCTGACTAACATAGTCTGATCAGTATGTTTACCTGAGCCTGGGTAACATAGTCTGATCAGTATGTTTCACCTGACCCTGACTCATTTAGTCTGATCAGTATGTTTCACCTGACCCTGACTCATTTAGTCTGATCAGTATGTTTCTCCTGACCCTGACTAACATAGTCTGATCAGTATGTTTCTCCTGACCCTGACTAACATAGTCTGATCAGTATGTTTCTCCTGACCCTGACTAACATAGTCTGATCGGCATCTTTAGTCTCCCCTCTATCCCAGTCATCAAAACGATTCAGTTGTAAATTGAAACATCGCTTAGTGTCAGCGAATGAAATGAAACGAGTAGGGAAACTTGCCAGTCCATCTCATTCAAACAACTGAAGCCTAGTATAGTGATAGTTTAGTGAAGTCTCTTAACTCTTCATCCTCAACAGCTGGAACTGCTAAGGGATAACTTTTACATTTTCACGTTGTAATTATGTCTCACGTATTCTTTAATCCCTGCACCAATTAACGGTCATAACAGTGTACGTCTCTCTCTCTTTGTCTGTCTGCCTTCCTGTTTGTCATGTCTATCTATCTGTCTTTTCATCTATCCATCTATCCATCCATCTATCTATCTATCTATCTATCTATATATATATCCATCCATCCACCTACCCACCCCCCCCCCCTTTCCACCGAGCTACATATCTATCCAACATATGCTAATCTATCCTGACCTATAATTTTCTATATATCTATCTAAATATCATATATCCTATCATATCCTATCCATCCATCCATGAATGGAGGATCCATCCACCCCTCTATCCATCCATCCATCTTTCTATCTATCTTTCGTTCCCTCTTACTTTTTTCTCTCTCTCTCTTTCTCTCTCTCTCTCTCTCTCTCTCTCTCTATTGCATTTAATCGTCTCGACGTTGTTCCTGTGGTCTTCCCCAAACAGTAAAGCCTAACGACACATGCGTGAAAAGCATGCGCTATTGAGATCACCTAGGACATTCCTGTGTTCTCTGTCCACTGCTAGTTACGGGACATCATACAAAAACGGACGAGTAAAGTTCACGAACATCACAATTCTGACAAACTAACGACTACCCACACAACAAACAACTATTGGTTATGTTAGAAAAGATGCGAAGGAAAAAATATAAACTTTACCAACTTGCAGTTCACTTTAAGTCTGGGATGAAGTTGTTAGACCCTTCACTGTAAGAGGTCTCAGCTTTTGTCGGGGGGAGGAGACAAACCACCTTTCTCGCTATCTTTTTTTTTTTACATATCACAAAGAGGTCAATTTGCCTGTAATCCTTCCTGGAAATGGGCTGTTAAATGGCAGCCTGGCTAACGAGGTGGGGGGACCGTCGTGACACCCGTAGTATTGAGCGACACGCAGATAAAACTAAGAATAGCACAACTGAATGGATGACCCCCGGTCAATCTACAGCAGCACGCTAGGGATGCGAGGAAAGCTATAACAAACTGCCACTTAAAGTCAGCAACAACATTAATCAACTTCAAGTAAATGTAGTCCCCATGTCGTCAGGGATGGGGTACTAGACATTTAATTGTTTGAGACCAGCTTTATGGAGAACCAATTCGTTTACGCTGTCAGCCTTCCATAATTAAGTACGCATTTACCGCTGAATTGGTTAATTCGTATCGGTACAACTGGACGAACCCTGTACATTTGCGTGAGAAACAGTGGCTCTAGCAACGTTATATCATAAACTATATATACCTGTTCGGAAGTCCTATAATGATTCACATTGTGTTGTAGCTTTTTGTTTCCTAATATCTTGTCATGTCTCTATGTGAACCACATTTTATCTGCTACAATTGTTACAATATGACAAGTTAGTTTAGAGAACGCATTTTCATTCTTGTTTTGTAAGCTCATGATGCTAGTTATGTACGCTAAAATCTTAGAAACAGAACATGTATTGATGTTTAAATTAGAATGGACTAAGGGACATAACCAACCAAACACACAAAAATACAAAATTAAGAGTTATCCCATCATAAAAAATTCGCGTGAGAGGTTCTACCTTGGGCATCTCCCCTCTTTATCCAGGAATATCCTAGAACGAGTGAGCTATGGCCCTACAGCAGAACCACATGGACGTGTACATTGGCATCTGTACACTGAAGGCGATAGGTGTTAATTATCCACCCGACCAAATTTCTCACGCTTGTTGTCGTCCTCGTGCACGACATATGGGGAGGAACAGCTCGCGACCCCGGGCGCTCGTCGGCGACGATTGTGACAGCAAAGCCGTGCTTATCACAAGAGCTGAACCTTGAACCTTGACCGGCGTCGAAGTCATGGAGCGAACTAGACAAGTAACTGGCAGAAGACAACACTGGCTGCTCCTGTAGCTGTTAATAGCTAGGTTAGAGTTAACATATATGCCGATGCATGTTCAAGTTGTCTCTGTGTGTGGTATCCTCGACTTGAATATTGTTTGCTAAATTAATTAAATAATATACGTTAAAGGCAACTAAATTTCACAACTTACCTTAAAGCAGTTCATCTCATATATTGTATGACATCATTATATAACTATATTTTATTCGTAAATAAATATTTAATTTTAACATTTATTGTGATATTTGCATTCATTAGCCCCCTTTGTTGTGAGTCATACATTGCCCTTGTGACGAGGTAAGCATTGGCCATGTTAACACAGTTCACGACTAGGCTGTGTAACCGGTATCTGACTAATCGGATACCCTGTGCTGAGTGTTGTGTTAGGCTTAAACATAAAGTGCTTATACTAATGACTTGTGTATTACTTCGTGGATTGTTCGTTTATTAGATTATAACGAGTGCAAAGGTATGTAAACTATCTGTTTACACTTTTTCTCGAACAAATGCTAAACAAAGTTAATCTCGTTTAGCATCTCCAAAACATTATACTGACCTTTGCCAAGCACATACTGTCAAATACCATCATTGTAATTATACTAACCATACGAAATTGCGCATGTTTGCTTTTGGCTGAAAAAATGTGAACGTAATATTCAAACTGTGAGATCTGAAACACGCTAACATTAAGCTGAACCTTACACTGTGTATGTTTTTGTGTGTTGTTTATTTCGATAAATAGCTACACACCTATAGTTGCCCCATTTATGAATGTAAACAAACAATTGACAAAGTAGACACTCTTAAAGTCCAGGTGTTTACAAACAGTTGTACATATAAAGTTTGTTCAATTAATGACAGTATTAAATTACACAGGACGTAGGGCCTAGCAGGGATACACTACAGTGATATATTTTATTTATATTGTGACATTTGAAACACCTAAACATGAAACTTACCTCAGTACGTTTCTGTTGATGTTTATGTCTGTGTCTCCCTGCTCGCTATTTCTGTGTCACTGCAAGCTATTTCCATGTCTTCCTGCACACATTAAGCTTCCACATTCATGAATATAAACAACAAAAGATAACAAAGTACACATTCTTATAATCAAGGTATTGATAAAATTACTGTCAAGGTTTATTCTAGCAATTACATTATAAAATTACACCAACTATTTGACACCTTCCTCACTATAATCCAAAAACAGCGCGAGTTACAAAATCAAGAGAAAGCAACAACAACAAAACCCATCAGATGATGTCGTGATCATCTCTCTTCGATGGGCAGCTTTTTTTTCTATTTCAAAGAAACAATACCTCAAATAAAATACATACAGAGGGATTAAAACGTGCTGTCTATGAACACAATGCAGCAGAAGACGTTGGTGTGGCTAGCAACCCTATCATGTAAAATTGTTGCTGTAAAAGACAATTTAAAAGGACAACTGCAAACGTTTAAATGAAGGGACCATCTATAGTGGTATATTTATGCTTCGCTTGGAACGGAAAGTCAAATCATCTTTTACCATGTTGTTAAAAGGTCTTCTTTTGTTTCAATGTTGTTGCTGTGTGGATTTTAATATCTGAATAGCGCTGTGGTGGAAAGGTGGCTTTTAGTTTCTGAATAGCGCTGTGGCGGAAAGGTGGCTTTTCACGCAAATGTATGGGGCTCAACTCCCACTGAAAAGTATGATCCAGTCGACCCCGCTGTAAACAGCTATTTGGTTTACTGTTTGAAAAGGAAATGAAGATAGGAAGGGAACCGTCCATCATTTAAACTACTCTACATTCACAAAAAGCGGCTCCCAAAGTCTACTCAGTCTATAAAAAAGTAAAGGTTGCCGGTGTAATGCTGACCACATCACTCCTAGTGTGCTGTTGGTTAAGATAATATGGGCCTAACACCGTATTCCCTGGATGCCACACAGCGGGTTATCGTGATCTTTATTTTCTTAAAAAGGTACTTTTACATGTAGTTCAGTTCAAGTACCATCTTCACATCGAAGGTCGGCTGCAGTGGATCTCCAGTGTACTCTATCTCTTGCCGCAATTGTGCAATATGACAGTTTTTTTTATTGTCTATCTCCTTCTGGTATCCGCTCACCTCCATTGTACTCTCCTGTATCGTCTTCAACAAGGAGGTATTGTCTTGTTATGCGGTCAAAATAACTTAAATTCTGCTTCTTTGCGTTCGGTTTCGTATGCTCATTTTATGCCACCAGATTGGCTGCCTCCATGAAGTGAAACGTCAGTCGCAGGTCCTTAATGGTACCCGACAGTTTGTCTTGTATGTTTCTTTCCTCTGGCCAGGTCTTCTCACCGGAGTCTTGGTGCAGTGGACATGTTTGCACGATGTGTTCTGGAGTCTGAAGTCTTCTCTGACATGTGCATTGTGCAGTCTGTGCTGCTTTCATTTTATGCATGTGTGCATTTAGTCTGCAATGACCTGTTATGAGGCGTAAAATTGTGGTATACTATTTTCCCTTCAGTTTATTGATTGGGTCCTGTGGGTATTTGCTGTTTGTTCTCTCTATCCACTGTTGTTTTTATTTTTTTTGATGTATGCCTTGACTTCTGGCAGTGACACCGATTGGGTGAATTGTTCTCTTTGTCTTCTCTCCCTGGCCAGTCTGTCCGCCCATTCATTCCGAGGTATGCCGCAGTGAGCTGGAATCCACTGGAGGGTGATTTTATTGTGGTCTGAGAGTTTATTTAGCTGGAATATCAGTTCTCTTTCCATACTATCTCGTGGTTCTCTTTGTGTGGCCTGCAAAATTTTCATGCAGTCGCACAAAAACACTTTTCAGTCACTAATTCTCTTTTCACCCTCAACTGTTCCAATACCTCCATGTTTATTTCTTATATTTCCAAGAACTGCGACCCAATCTTCTATATACCCACATTTTGTAGGCTTCGATACTCTTTTCCAACTTGTTATTCAGTGTCCATGTTTCTGCGTCATAAGGTAGTGAGAGTATGCATAGCACCTGACAATTCTTCTTCTTAGTTCTTAGTCAACCTGTACCTCTACAAGGGCAGACACCCCTGTGCAGGTCCCAGCTGGTATGAATTGGATGTAACCAGGAGGAGAATTTACTGCTTAGCGGGTTAGGCTCGAGCAGCTTAATACTTCGCTGTGTTGGGACAATCGCTTATGGAGGGTGGTTAACCGATGTGCGAGTTTATCTTAATAGACTCAAACACTACAGCAAAGAAGACCCGCAGCCTTTTAGGAGCCATCTATCCTGCTCTAAACAAACCACCTAATCATAGCGGTGTTAGGTGACTAGCTGTGGAATAACACCTGCTACCTAGCCCACTAAGCAGGAAATACACCTCCTGGCTACATCCAGCTCACATCAGAGATGGGACCTCACAGGAGCTTGATCCCCTGTAGAAGTAGAGGTCTACTAAGACAAAGACAACTTGTTTTCTTGTTCTTTTCCCCAAATATCATAGTCTTTGTTTTCTTTATATCCAATCCAAAAATGTCATAGTCTTTATTTTCTTTATGTCCAGTCAAAAAATATCATAGTCTTTACTTTCTTTATGTTCAATCCAAAAATATCATAGTCTTTATTTTCTTTATGTCCAGTCAAAAAATATCATAGTCTTTACTTTCTTTATGTTCAATCCAAAAATATCAGTCTTTATTTTCTTTATGTTCAATCCAAAAATATCAGTCTTTACTTTCTTTATGTTCAATCCAAAAATATCAGTCTTTATTTTCTTTATGTTCAATCGAAAAATATCAGTCTTTACTTTCTTTATGTTCAATCCAAAATATCAGTTTTTATTTTCTTTTTGTTCAATCCAAACATATCAGTCTTTAATTTCTTTATGTTCAATCCAAAAATATCAGTCTTTATTTTCTTTATGTTCAATCCAAAAATATCAGTCTTTACTTTCTTTATGTTCAATCCAAAAATATCAGTCTTTACTTTCTTTATGTTCAATCCAAAAATATCAGTCTTTATTTTCTTTATGTTCAATCCAAAAATATCAGTCTTTACTTTCTTTATGTTCAATCCAAAAATATCAGTCTTTACTTTCTTTATGTTCAATCCAAAAATATCAGTCTTTATTTTCTTTATGTTCAATCCAAAAATATCAGTCTTTACTTTCTTTATGTCAATCCAAAAATATCAGTCTTTACTTTCTTTATGTTCAATCCAAAAATATCAGTTTTTATTTTCTTTTTGTTCAATCCAAACATATCAGTCTTTAATTTCTTTATGTTCAATCGAAAAATATCAGTCTTTATTTTCTTTATGTTCAATCCAAAAATATCAGTCTTTACTTTCTTTATGTTCAATCCAAAAATATCAGTCTTTACTTTCTTTATGTTCAATCCAAAAATATCAGTCTTTACTTTCTTTATGTTCAATCCAAAAATATCAGTCTTTACTTTCTTTATGTTCAATCCAAAAATATCAGTCTTTACTTTCTTTATGTTCAATCCAAACTTTTGACTTATTTTGTATATTGTTTCAGCTCCTGCAATTCGTGTTCAAATTTTGCAATGAAAACTGTATCATCCTCATATCTAAGGTTATTCATTGCCACTTCTTAAATGACAAGCCAGGGGACGGCGTGGCCTAGTGGTTAAGTGGCACGGCTCACAATCCGAAGGTGCTGGGTTCGATCCCCATCACAGCACCGGCCGTTACCCCGGGGAAGCAAACCCTTAGAAAATGCAGGAGGAAGCAAAAAAAAAAAAAAAATTAAATAAAAAATTGACAAGCCCGGGAATTCCTGCTATCTGTTTGAATATTGTTCTTTATAGATTTTTAAAAGACAGGGGATTTTCAGTACATGAAGTTGCCAAAAATTGAAACATTATACCAAGATCAACAAGCCGCTGTCCGAGTATCAGGGAGAAGATCAGATTGGTTTGCAGTACAAAAGGGAGTAAGACAGGGGTGTATCCTCTCACTTAATCTATACAACATATATGAGGAATGTATTGCTTGGCTTGGCTTCAACACATCCGACTTCAGCAAGTATTTTTTGAGTGGCGGGTTAGCATTCCCTCTTCGATCCCTTCTCCTTAGCCAGTCTGTCCTGCTGCAGCCTGTTATCCAGGATTACCGCGTGGAGATGTAGAAGGGTCTTGGCAGCTCTGGTTCGCTGGCCTTGGCGCTAGCAGTCAGCTATGGGTCGCTGACCACTGCAGCTCATGCGCTGCTCAGCATCTTGATCCCTGAGGAATGTAAAATGAGAAATGTTCGAGAAGACTAGAACATTGAAAGTTTCGACCCATTTACTTTACGATTGGTGGGTACGAGATTCCAGAGTTACTCTATACGCAGACGACACAGTGATACTATCAAGAAGCGCAGAAGGGCTAGAGCAGCTAATTTCAGCCGTAAATGGACACAGTAAAGATCAAAACCTGTTTATAAACATAAATAAAACAAAGATAATAACTACCGAAAAAACACGATGTCAGCATAAATGTACAGTGGGTGGTGAGGAAATAGGTCAGGTCACACATTTTGAATATCTGGGCTCCAGAATTGACAAAAATGGCGACTTCTCGAATGAAATCAGAAGACTAGCCATGGCAATGCAGAAACTGAACAGCCTGAATAAATTATGGCAGAGCACCAACAACATTTTAAAAGTAAAAGTCTTGAGAGCCTGTGTTTTTCCTGCGGCAGATTATGGCTGCGAATCATGGACGATTATCAAAACTTCCAGACAAAGAATCGAATCCTTCGAGTCAAAATGTTACAGAAAGATCCTCAGAATACACTGGACAGAGAAAAAGACAAATGTAGACATTTGGCAAGAGTCGAGCATAGAGGAGAACTGGTTTATCAATTCTATTTTGGCTAGAAAATGCAAATACTTTGGTCACATCAAGAGACACAACGGTCTTGAGAGAACAGTGATGGAAGGTATGGTGCCAGGCAAAAGAGGAAGGGGTAGACCAAGAAGACGATGGCACCAAGATATCCAGGAATGCCTGGGTATGACTGGCAGAGGCTGGAGTTTTGGCAAGGGGACGAGTTTCTTTCAGACAGACTGTGATGGGAGCGGTGTTCTATACAACCCATGTAAATGACGTACTTGCCAATGGTGTATCAAATGTACAAGTACACGGTCAGTGGCGGATGCAGCAACCGAACAAAAGTAGTGAAAGCAACAACCCTGCTCAAGCCAGGCACGCTGATCAGGAAAGAGATGACCTATGCCAACGCCAGGACCAACAGCCCAGACGGTGCCAGACCCCTTCAGCGCCAACATGACCTCGCGGGGGTGACTTTGGTGAGCATGAACATTTCAATCGTTTAGTGGTCTTGGCTTGACTTCGTTCGTTCTGAATCTTCCGCTACACAACCATGAAAAGGGCCTAAGTAGCAGAATGTAGTCCAAAGAACCGAATGTGTTGTGTGGTAGTTTACAGCTTGACTGCAATATGTGCACCTTTCGATCCAACACATTCGACTTCAGCAAACTTTTTTTTTTAGTACCTGGTTAGCATTCCCTTTTCGATCCCTTCTTCTTAGCTAGTTTTCTCTGTTGCAGCCTGTCATCTAGGATTACCGCGTGGAGGTGTAGAAGGTTCTTGGCAGCTCTGGTTAGCTGGCCCTGACTCTAGCCGTCAGCTATGGGTCGCTGACCGTTGCAGCTCATACGCTGCTCAGCATCTTGATCCCGTTCGCTGGACTTACGAAACCTACACGACTGAAATGTGAAACTGGTTGTCTACAAACTCTGCATAGACTTTTAAATCAGTAAAAAGACGTTAAGTTATGTTCACAAAAGGGTTCGCCAGCCTGCCTTGAATATACCCTTTTGAGTATCACATTTCTTTACTGCTGACTATACATCGCTTATATTTACACAAAATTAGTCAGTAGAAGCGGTTGGAGGCCCAATGAAGGCGGGAAGGACAGAGTTGTCAGAAAACGGTGGGCAATTTAACTTTGTGAACACCAACAGTGTCAAACTACGTACAGCTGTTACATGATGCATAAATGGACTAGTAGTAGTATATTTGGTATGTATTTGTATGTTTCCTCCCTCAATTACGTTACCATGAAATGGTGAGGAAGTTCGCATGTGATGTCTCAAAGATCCCAGGTGCTAAGCCCGCGAAATGAAACCTTTGAAAATGGTCACCCAAGCTGGATAAGTTGGGGGGGGGCAATGGGCTAAACACGGAGAAGTATCCTAGAGTATAATAGTAGGGTAGTTTAGGGCCAACTGCCCAAATCTATGAAAGTGGCAACAAATAAAAAGTAAACAACCTTGGAAGGGCTTTCGAAAACAAGATCAATGGCGCAGAGAAATGGACGCTGCATAGAAGCTCCATGGCTGGACTGCCCTTCTGAGAAGAGGATTAGAAAATACTAGAATTTTGTGTATGTCGTTTAAATGCTGTCCCCTTTTTATGGATACCTCCTCCTTTTTATGGATGCCCCCCCCGCCCCCCCCCCCCCCCATTTTATAGATAACCCCTGCCCCAATTTTATGGATGACCTACACCAATTTCGTCATGCCATGCTACGCTGTACGCATATCAAATATGGTGTTAGGTCCATATTATTTTATACCCAACAGCATAATTGGGTCAGCATCATGCCAGCCGCCTTTATTTCCTGGACTGAACCGGTACCCATTTATGGCTGGGTCGACCCGGGAGCCATTGCGGTCTGAAAAAACATTTCCATTTCAACTAAGGAATGAACCCAGGATCACTCAGATGCGAAGCCAGCTCTCTAACCACTGCGCTACGCGGCTTCCACTTATAAAGATAATAAGCCCACTTACATACCATGATAGAAAAGAAGTGGCTATGGCAAGTTGTTTTTCTGGAGCAGCGCATGATCTGCAGTGGTCAGTGACCCTTATCTGACTGCTAGCATCAGGGCCAGCTAACCATAGCTGCCAAGACCCTTCTACACCTCCACACAGTGAAATTGGATAACAGGCTGCAGCAGAGCAGACTGGCTAAAGAGAAGGGATAAAAGAGGGAATGCTAACCTGGTACAAAAAAAATGCTTGCTTAAGTTGGATGTGTTGGATCGAAAGGTGCAAATATCGCGGTCAAGCTGTAAACTACGACACAACGTATTTTTTTCTCTGGACTACATTCTGCTACTTAAGCCTTTTTGGGGTTTGGTAGTGGGAGTTTGAGAACAAACGAAGCCAAGCCAAGTTGTTTTTCCTAACTTTGTCTTTACATCGTCAAATCAGTTTTTGTTTTTTATTTTTTTTCTAAATAGCCTTAAGTGTAGGTACTTTTGTGTACCTTTATCGTAAAAACCAGCATGGCTACTCACTCCTTGCTGACGCTGCTGAGCATGAAGAGGGGAAGTTAGTTTGCTCTGAAACTATGCGTGTAGATGGAAAGGCAGCAGTACCAATTGACATTGCACAGGAAGGACCTCTAGTACTTCAGCTGAAGCAAGTTCAGATCATGTTTCGTCATGGGGCTAGGACCCCTCTACATACGATACCAAAACTGCACGAGGTACTGTAGATTACAGTTATCGTTTTCATATTTTTGCGAGATTCTGGTTACTCTTAACTTAACATCTTTATACTGGTGTAGAAGACTCTGCAGAGTCTGTAAACAACCAGTTTAATTTACATTACAAAGCTGCCAAGACCCTTCTACACCTCCACGCGGTGATCCTGGATAACAGGCTGCAGCAGGGCAGACTGGCTAAGGAGAAGGGATCGAAGAGGGAATGCTTACCCGGTACTAAAAAAATGCTTGCTGAAGTCGGATGTGTTGGACCGAAAGGTGCAAATATCGCAGTCAAGGTGTAAACTACGACACAACGCATTCCGTTCTCTGGACTACATTCTGCTACTTAAGCCCTTTCAGGGCTTGGTAGCAGGAGATAGATAACGAACGAAGTCATTTACATTTCCTGGCTCTAAAAGCTATGTGCATCCAAACTATTCTTAAAGGCATTAATTGTCCCTGCCTCCACTACTTCTTGTGGCTATGCATTCTAAGTATACACCACTCTCTGACTAAAAAAATATTTCCTAATATCTAATCTATAAAACTGTATTGTCACCTCGAATTCTTCTCTTTCCTTATAACTGGAATCCCACTATCAGCTCTGTCAGTATTTTTTGTATCTTTTCCAGCATATTTATATCCCCTCTACAATAAGGACCACACCTGTACACAGTACTCCAATCTAGGTCTAACTAATACGTTATACAGTTTGACTATCATATGACTGTTGTTGTTATGAATGCCCACAATGAGCAGGTTACTATTTTGTGTGCCCTGAAAAGGACGTTAAGTGAAGGGTTGCAGTTGTTTTCCTCACATCTCGAGCGTGCTGCTGAAGGTCGACCGTGGTCCTATAGGCGGTTGTGCTATGCTTGGCTTCAACTTCGTAGCGTTCACTACAACAGCGATATGTCGATCCCCAACCTCATTAGCCAGGCTGCCGTGAAAACAGGAGAGGTCTACGAGGAAGTTGAGGTGGTCTTGACCGCTATATTTTGCTTTGCATAACTAAGCCTAAACTAACATGTCTGATCAGTATGTTGGGCCCGGAACCCCCCAACCCCACCCCCACAAATCCCCTTGGTTACTGAAACCTCACATATCTCGCAACCATGTATATTATGCACCATGATTTTTCAAGATTTTATTGTCTGAAAAATTTGTTAAAAACTGAAAGTATGTGTAATAAGCAGAAATAGATAAACAACATCTAAATTTTAGGCACTTTGAACTCCCTCACCATCGATGTCACTAGAAAGCAGCTCATCTAGTGTTGTCGAGCAAATTTTATTGGTACCATCATAACAAATATCGCCATCATCTTCATCCGATGATATCTGGAAGTTGCTGCACGACAGGAGTTCTTCAACGAACTAAAAGACCACATTGCTTCATGAAACAAACTGATCATACATATGGTGCTTTAAATGCTTTAGTACAAGGGGAACCGCGTTGCGCAGTGGTTAGCCCACTGGCTTCGCATCTGAGTGGTTCTGGATTCATTTCCCAGTAGAGGTGGACATGTTTTTCTCAGACCGCAATGGATCCCAGGTTGACCGAGCCTTAAATGGGTATCGGTTCAGTCCGGGAAGTAAAAGCAGCAAGGGAGAGGAGATGGCTACCACCCTCATATAGCTGAGCTTTTGAAATGTGAGATCGCTAACACCTTACACCCCTACGGCAGTAATGCTATGGATTACTCTAGGTTACAAAGTTTTTGAAAATATTTTGGAACTTTATATTTTGCTATGGTAGTTGACTTTCAAAAGTTTTAACTTTTCTATAAATTTTGATCAATAAATATGATTTTCTTGTTTGTAGAGACATAAATAAATAAAGAAGTTGTTGATGTTATTGTTTTTGTTGTGTGTTTGTTAGTTTCTGAGATACAAGAAGACAAAGGTGCAAATTTGTTGGAAAAAAAATATTTAGACTTTCCCCGCTAGGCCTAGTCGCTCCGATAGAAATCCATAAAAACCACAACAAAGTATCGATACTGTTAGTTTCCAATTCAAATCTGAACAAACAAAATAAACAGATCTACCCGATAAAGATCTTTCCCAACAACCTACTTCACCTTTCCCAAAAATTTGGCTGTCTCCAATCGGCGTAATAAGAAAATAAATCATTAAAAATCCATTTGTAATCTAACACAATACTTTTACCGGACAAAAGCCTGTGTAGATGAACGTGACGTACTTCGCAGTAAAAAAAAATGGCTATTGGTAGGGTCTCTGTGCTTCTTTATGAATAAAAAATGCGAGTCAAGTTTGGCTCTGTCAGACGGTCGGTGGTGTGCTAAAGGTTCCAGAGCTTTAAGTCAAATTTTAATGTATGAAACACTGATGCCTTCTATCCACTACCCATTTCAGTAATATTTGTTCTAGGTTTAAAAGATACAGATGGTGACGCACAATTCACCTTTTTCTTACTAGGCAATACAGGCAATGATCTTTGTTTTCTAGCCATAAACGAATGTAGAACTCGTTAATGGCAAAAAAATGTTGATCTGCGCCAAACTGTCGTTACATCCTGCATAGCTTATCACTAAGAACTATTCTGCTGTACTACAACTTTTTAAAAATGTCATTTTTAATTAATATTAAAATTATAATATTTTTTGATTAATATCTAAATAGATAGAATAGATAGGAAAAAGTAAGATGGTCGTGCCTTAACGGCTGCGCTCTCAACTCGCTCCGGTGTTTGTGTCCTTTTTCAATGTTTGGTGGTTCCTGTTTGGATTATATTTCACAACTCCTTCACCAGGGACTTTATTCTGTGGAATTGAAGTGCTTTCGATCGGTTATCCTGTTTGTTATGCTGCATTTCATGCCTGGCTTAAGCCGTGGGAGACCAGTCCATGATGTTCAACGTTCCACTTAACTGCACACCAGGATTCAGTCCAAGTTACCACTACTCAAGGACCTTCCTGCTCGGACTGAAGTCGACTTCCTCCTGCCCGTCCTTCCCTCCACTGTAGGTTGCACGATACCTTTCCTAACCTCGTATTATCAGCACCGCAAGTGTCACACAAGTGTTATAAGGTAGACACAATCAGAAGCCTCGACAGCAGGACACGGAAAAACAGGGAGTTTGACACGGACAGACACGGAAAACCTAACACAAACATTGGTTTAATATACTCCTTGCGGCACTCAACTCAAGGCAGCGGCGTACTCGGCTCCACCTGGGGAGTCTGTAGGGATTTTGATCGACGTGCTACGCATGAACACAGCCTCAGCAGTTGGACATGGTAGTGGTTGATCGGCTCAACGGACCTTTGACGCCTACGTGAAGATTATTATTATTATTATAGGAAACTGAAATGTGTTTTGCAACAGTGTCTGACGCATAAGAAAACACACGGCACATTCAATTTCGCGCCATTTTCACTGTAAAATTGCGACAAAGTTTCCAATGTAGGTTACTTTTGGTAGCCTAAGTGATGTATTTTCTAGTACTTTGTTTAAATATGCACCGGAGGTAGCGCAGTGGTTAGTGCACTGACTTCCCAGCTAAGCGATTGGAGTTCTATCCCCAGTTGGTTCAGGATTTTTCTGATTGCAAAACGGCTCCTAGGGTCGACCTAGCTTCATAAATTTGTTACTAGAATAATCTGGGAAAAGTAAAGGCAGTCCCCCCCATCTCTCCTCTGGTCTTCGTCTTCCACGCCTCCCAGGCACAGTTCCTCCCAGGCATATCAATCTTAGTGTCTCTGCCATAGTCAATAGGTTTCCATATTGACCCAACTCCTGCCCAACAGCCTCATGAACACTCTCGCCTGCAACGAGATCCCAACATGAAATGCCAAGAACTCTTTGCAAGCATCCCACCCCCATCATGCAATTTTCACTTTCCAGGGCAGCCTGCCCCGTCCTGAACTGCTCTCACTGTGGGTCTGGTGTGAACCTCCCTGCCAGGTTTCCAACTAGTTGGCAAGCCGCCCCACGTTTGCTCTTGACAATGCAGACCCTTGTGCACTGATCAACCATCCACTCCCCCCAAACTCGCCATAGCTCTGCACTTCTCCGTCCCGGTCCTCTCACTTCCCAGTGTCACACAGTAGCAATACATGCCTCGAGACCTCCACTTGCACCCTCCTGGCCATGCTTCAACAAAGCCTTAAGGGCCTCTAACACAGACTGCATCCTTGCATTCTGTATCCGAGTCAGCGCTTGCCGTTAGGCCAAGACTGCCCACCAGACTATCGTGGATAGATTAAAGATTTTAAAAAACATGTTTTCCCTGTAATTTCCTCTCCTGCTGCGGACTTTCAAGATAGGACTGCCGGCATCATGCTAGGGAAAATAAAAATAAGTAATTGAGAATATAGATCAGTATTACTTTGAAAGTAAACGTAAATTTACACATCTAAAATTATGATTTTCAAGAACAATTCACCCATTCCCTCTGACACATTGCACAAGCCTGCGAGGAGCTTTTCATCCAGCGGTATTCCTGGCTCCTACATTCTTTACCTGGATCCTAGATTGTAAACCTACACAATGTTTGGTTATCTCATTGGTCCCGAATGGTCTGCCGGAGGCCCTGTGTAATGACAAAGACAAGAATAGCACCACTGCCCCACAGAGAGCATGTCGAAAGAGGTGACTAACTGTGTGACAGGGCATAACACCGGCCATAGTTAGGTGGTTTGTTTGGATGGCGCCTAACAAGCTGCGGGTCTACTTTGCTCTAGTATTTGAGTCTATTAATATGAACTTGCATATTGTTAGGGCCCCCCCTAAGCACTTTTCCCAATGCAGTGGAGGGTTAAGCTGCTCGAGCCTATGCCACTGTAGAAGTACAGGTCGACTAAGAACTAAGAATTTATGTTGATTCCGCTCCATACCAGTACACAATTTGCATAGGTCTCCTTGATGATCTGTATCTCTTTTTTTTATGTCTCCTAACCCTAGTTTTGTTTGTTTCCATAAATCTCATCACCTCTAGCTTTTTTCTGCCAAGTTCACTCAATGCGATGTTGCTATTTTGGTTACATGCATATTCTGTAGTCTTTTAGCGTTTCCAGTACGTAATCTGTTGAGATCAGTTTGTTTAAGCTACTTTAGCAATATTATACTGTTTGTTGGTGTGCTATGCCAGTCACAATAGTGCAATTTCCATGTTTGAAGGTGGCCTTTTGGGGTAATATATTATTTTGCCCTGTTTCTATCTCCTACGATGTATCTGCGGGGAGGCACATACACGACTTGAAGTTTTAATTAATACAAATGAGACTTCAGACTATCATTACTTTACTTTTTATATAATACATAACCAACTTTACACTATAGTTACTTGACTTTTTAGATAATGCATAACCAACTTTACACTATAGTTACTTGACTTTTTAGATAATACATAACCAACTTTACACTATAGTTACTTGACTTTTTAGATAATGCATAACCAACTTTACACTATAATTACTTGACTTTTTACATAATACATAACTAACTTTACACTATAGTTACTTGATTTTTTACATAATACATAACCAACTTTACACTATAGTTACTTGACTTTTTAGATAATGCATAACCAACTTTATACTATAGTTACTTGACTTTTTAGATAATACATAACCAACTTTACACTATAGTTACTTGACTTTTTACATAATGCATATACAACTTTACACTATAATTACTTGACTTTTTAGATAATACATGTACAGCTTTACACTATAATTACTTAACTTTTTAGATAATACATAACCAACTTTACATGATAGTTACTTGACTTTTTACATAATGCATATACAACTTTACACTATCATTACTTGACTTTTTACATAATACATAACCAACTTTACACTATCGTTACTTGACTTTTTACATAATGCATATACAACTTTACACTATAATTACTTGACTTTTTAGATAATACATGTACAGCTTTACACTATAATTACTTAACTTTTTAGATAATACATAGCAAAATCACATACTTTGAGAAAAAGAGTTGTCCAGGCTGTCAGAAGAGAACAGAACCAATCCAACGATTACTACCACACCCCTTACCGGCAAGGACAATCATTCTTCGCCTCAGCACAATAGACTGTATAAACACATGTACAGGCTTCGTCTGTCTGCTTCGCCGCTGAATACACGTGGGACAGGCGAACAAACTACTAAGCATGTTTTGCAGAACTTTCCTCTGTATGGTCATTTATGGAGGATACACTGGCCAAATGATTTGCCACTACAATCAAAGCTGTATGGAGCTAAAGAGCAACTGTAGTCAACGGTTGAGTTCATCGCAGAAGCTCACCTGATGGTGTAAACATCTATGATGCGATCACAAGAAGAAGAAGATGATGATACATATACACTATCATTACTTGACTTTTTAGATAATACATAACCAACTTTACACTATAGTTACTTGACTTTTTACATAATACATAACCAACTTTACACTATAATTACTTGACTTTTTACATAATACATATACAACATTACACTAATTACTTGATTTTACATTATAAATAATGACATTCAAGAATTCGCATTAGTTAGTGTAGAGTTAGGCCTAGATTTGACTATTGTGTATAAGTGTGCAGTCCTTTTCATAGAGGGGATATAAACATGCTGGAAAGGATGCAAAAAAGAGCAACAGAGCTGATAGTGGGATTCCAGAATTACAGTTATGAGGAAAGAGAAAAATTGGCCTACAGTGTCTAGAAAAGAGAAAATTTCAAGGTGACTTAATACAGGTTTATAAAATAATCAAAGGAACGGATAAATTAGACTATAACAAGTTTTTCAAAATACAACCACCTCCAAGAGCAAGAGGGCATAGCTACAAATTAACTAAAGAAAGGTCAAGATTAAATATTAGGAAATATATTTTTAGTCAAAGAGGGGTAAATGCTTGGAATGCATTGCCACAGGAAGTAGTTAAAGCAGAGACAATTAATGCATTTAAGAATAAATTGGAAGCGCATAGCTTTTAGAGCAAGGTAATGCAAATCGAACTGGTTGTATACAAACTCTGCAGGGTCTTCTAAACCAGTATAAAGAAGTTAAGTTAAGACTTCAGGCTATAATTACATGACTTCAGACTGTAATTACATGACTTCGTCTCATAATTACATGACTTTAGGCTATAATTACACAATTTCAGACTAAAACTACATTACTTCAGGCTATAATTATATGACTTCAGGATATAATTACATGTCTTCAGGCTATAATTACATGACTTCAGGATTTATTTACATGATTTCAGGCTACACAACATGACTTCAGACTTTGATTACATTACATCAAACTATAATTGCTTGACTTTGCATAATGCTCAATGGATACAACTCTGCACGTTAAGCTGTCCGTGTGACACATGTTTAGAGATGTGGTTTTTTTAGTTGTTTTTATTTTCTCTTGATAGGCAAATTATGACAAGCAATTCATGATGAGAGAGCACCAAACTTCCTTGTTCTCATACGATCGGTTGGTTCACAGCACAGGTCAGCATTCTGAGTGGTCAGACTATGAGCCAAGGTTGACGCAGCCACTACTGAAGGTATTTACTTTAGACAAGTTCAATGTTCCCAAAGATGCAGCACAATGAATAAGCTGATGGCAGTCAGCGACTTATACCTGGCTGCTTGTGTCATGGTCACTGAACCATAACTGACCAAGGCTGTACTTCGCTTCAAAGTGATGTCCCTGGAAACAGCCTACGCTAGTGTAGTCTGGCTAAGAGAATAGGGCTCGCAAAGTATGGTATGCAAAAAAAGTATATTATGCTGAATCTGGGTGTGTCAGGATGAAAGGTACAGATATTGTATCCTCGCTGTAAACTATAAGACAACATCACAGCATCTTTTTCTAGACAAATGCTGAGGAAGAAGATGAGTTCACCCCTTAAAAATCTCATATCTAGACTGCAGATATTGATCAACAAATGTCTAGGTAACAGCTTTCGAGCTAGCTAACCTCTCGTGTCTTTAACATGTCATGGTAAAGGACATTCTCAAATCTCTAAATCCTGGTATTCAATCCGGCACATGTGTCTGATTGCCAGGTAGCCAAAAGTTGAGTAAGCTCATTTTTCTTTGGTGTACCATGTTGGACCCAGGGCCTCCTTCAGGCCATCTCTCAACCTCAATCTCAAGTCATCTGAGAGGGTGTCTGAAGTTGTAGGGCAACCAGGACATCACTCTGCATGTCCATCTGTTATCTTGCATGCGCACCACATGGCCAGCCCATCTGTATTTTCGTAACATCTATGATGTCAGGGAGTCTAATTTCTATGTTCCGCGGATTTGGTCTCGAAGGGTGTTCTTCGCTCATCTCTCGTTATGCAACACCTCATATACCTTGGCTTGAGTAACTATACTGTTGGCTTGGCTTGGCTTCGTTCGTTCTCAATCTCCCGCTACCAAGCCCTGAAAGGGCTTAAGTAGCAGAATGTAGTCCAGAGAACGGAATGCATTGTCGTAGTTTACAGCTTGACTGCGATATTTGCACCTGGCGGTCCAACACATCCGACTTCAGCAAGCATTTTTTTAGTACCGGGTTAGCATTCCCTCTTCGATCCCTTCTCCTTAGCCAGTCTGCTCTGCTGCATCCTGTTATCCAGGATCACCGCGTGGAGGTGTAGAAAGGTCTTGGCAGCTATGGGTCGCTGACCGCTGCAGCTCATGCGCTGCTCCAACTATACTGTTGAAGGTGTAAGCTCTAGCACTGTCATTTCACATCTGTTGCAGTATGTATTTAATACAGTTGAAGCTGAATCAGCCTGCTGCTAATCTTAGCGAGATCTCATGTTTTATTGAATGGGAGTTTGTGATCTCTTGGCTTAATAATAATAGTAATATTTGATTAGGCGTCTGAAGCCTGTTGCGACGGTCGGCCACATCCATGACCCACAGCTGTGATCTGGTTCCAGGCCTCGTCCAGAGCGGAGGAGGAGGTTGCTTTTTGCTTTAGCCATACTGTTCGGGGACGGCCTCTTCTGCGTCACAAGCCAGTCGGGGGAAGTCTTTTGGTGCTGAGGAACGACATGTGTAGTATCTTGTGGGCAGCGTTTCCTACATCATGACTGAACCTGAGACACTTGGCGCCGGTCAAGTGTTTCTGAGATTAGGTGGCGGCCGGTTTAAGCAGAGACCTCCGTGTTGCGGATGTAGTCATGCCATCGGGCGCCCGGATACACTGTTGGTTGTGCATGGGAAAGGCTTCCAGTCTTGACATGTCATGTTTCAGCAATGTCCAGGTTTCAGAGCCACATAGCAGAACTGGGACCATGCAGGACTGGTATATGCAAATTTTTGTCCCATGGTGGACACAGCTAGTCCGATCCGCCTTGACATATCAGGAGAGCTGCACCCATCGAATAATATCATGCTGCCAAGATAGTTGAATTCATTGGTGCCCTCCGCAGCGTGACCTTGAGTTTCAATACCCTGGGGTGCTGTGTCAGAAATAAGGTTCTAAACTTTGGTCTTTGTTCAGGATATAGACAGGCATAGAGAGACAGTTTCACTGTCTAACATTTCCAGAGAGTGCTGCATCGCAGTCCTGTCTTATCTTAACAGGACAATGCCTTCCACGTAAATGAGATCAGTGAAGATTGGCTCAAGTAGATATACAAATTATCTACATTTTCAGAGGGGCAATCTCCAAGGTGCATTTCACCTTTTCGACAGAAAGTATTGAGCATGAACTGGGGATTTCTTTCTAATGATTTGTAGGTCAACTACAACGCTTGATCTGCTGAGCTCATTCAAGTTTTTCTCCTCTTTGACGCAGTAGCTGAGGATGACTATGTCATCAACAAAGTTGAGATGAGTAAACATTTCTCCGTCTATATTTATGCCTCTATCCCCCTGTCCAAGTTTTTAAAAACCTTTAAAGGTCTTCAAAAGAATAGCAATAGGGCCTTTTGAAGAACTCTTGGCAACTGTAAAAAGAAGGAAACTCGCTTGGTACGGTCACATATCGAGATCAAATGGTCTTGTAAATGCGATCCTCCACGGACAGGTGAAAGGCAGACGACGAAGAGACCGGCCCAAAAAGAAGTGGGAGGACAACATAAAAGAATGGACCAATCTCCGACCAGAAGAGCCGCTGACAGAGAAGGGTGGCGTGGGGTTGTGAGGATGTCTCCATGTGTGCCCCAATGACCTCACAGGTTATGGAATGACATGACCTGACCTGAATAGAACATTGTGTGTCCATAATTTTCCCATGAGTTTTGATGACTAGAATAGCTGCCAGCAGGGTCCTCTCAAGTCAGACAGGTCCAAAGATTTGGTCAGACCAAAAGTTTTTATGACCGTAGAATAGCTGCCAGCAGGGTTATCCCAGATCAGACAGGTCCAAAGATTTGGTCAGACCAAACGTTTTGATGACCGTAGAATAGCAGCCAGCAGGGTTATCCCAGATCAGACAGGTCCAAAGATTTGGTCAGACCAAACGTTTTGATGACCGTAGAATAGCAGCCAGCAGGGTTATCCCAGATCAGACAGGTCCAAAGATTTGGTCAGACCAAGAGTTTTGATGACCGTAGAATAGCAGCCAGCAGGGTTATCCCAGATCAGACAGGTCCAAAGATTTGGTCAGACCAAGAGTTTTGATGACCGTAGAATAGCAGCCAGCAGGGTTATCCCAGATCAAACAGGTCCAAAGATTTGGTCAGACCAAGAGTTTTGATGACCGTAGAATAGCAGCCAGCAGGGTTATCCCAGATCAGACAGGTCCAAAGATTTGGTCAGACCAAGAGTTTTGATGACCGTAGAATAGCAGCCAGCAGGGTTATCCCAGATCAGACAGGTCCAAAGATTTGGTCAGACCAAGAGTTTTGAGGACCGTAGAATAGCAGCCAGCAGGGTTATCCCAGATCAGACAGGTCCAAAGATTTGGTCAGACCAAGAGTTTTGATGACCGTAGAAAAGCAGCCAGCAGGGTTATCCCAGATCAGACAGGTCCAAAGATTTGGTCAGACCAAACATTTTGATGACCGTAGAATAGCAGCCAGCAGGGTCCTCTCAAGTCAGACAGGTCCAAAGATTTGGTCAGACCATAAGAGATACAAACTTTGAACAGTCAAACGCCAAGAAAGGCAGATCTGACATAAATACCAGCTGGAATTGGGCTACGGGACTAAGAAAACATTGCTATCTATTTCATTGAATCAAAACGAAGCAAAATATTAAAGTAAGTAAAAGAAATATTAAATGGCCTGATGTATTCACAGATACAAGATCCCAGAGATAAGATACACAGATGACACAGTGATACTTTCAAACAGGGCAGAGTAGTTAGAGCAGCTAAAACAGACAAAACCTTTTCGTAAATGTAAATTAAAACAAAGATAATCACCACTGACAGAACAAGAAGTCAACATAAATTGAAACTTTGGGGTATGGGAATAGAACAGGTCACAAACTTTGAATATCTGGGCTGCAGAATTGATAACAGTGGCCTGCTGAAGACCGATGTGTCGGACCGAAAGGTGCAAATATTGCAGTTAAGCTGTAAACTAGTGACACAACGTATATCGCTCTCCGGACTACATCCTGCTACTTGCAAGACCCTCTTTAGTGCTTGGTAGCGGGAGATTGAGAACTTACGCAGAATAAGAAGAAGATCACAATGGCGACTGAGCAAAGGAAATCATAAGGTTGGCAACGGCAGTGCAGAGGCTACACAGCCTATACAAAATATGGCAGAAATCCAGCAAAACAACAGAAGTCAACTTAACCTATGTTTTTCCTGTGGCAGCATATGACTGAAAAACATGGACAGTTGCCCATGGGTCCAGAAAGAGAATTGAGTCCTTCAAGCCAAAATGTTATAGAAAGGTCCTCAGAATACCATGGACTGAAAAAAAAAAGAAAAATACAGACATAAAAGTTGAACAGAATGGAGAATTAGGTTCATAAATTCCATCAGAACATTGAAATATTTTGGCACAAATCAAAAGACAAGATTCTTCAGAGAACGCTAATAGAAGTTATAATGCTGGGCAAGAGAGACAGATGCAGACCAAGAATGTGTTGGCACCAAGTTGTCAAGGATTACTTGGACATGACTGGAGCAGGCTGGAGATTTGTCAAGCGATCAAGTTTCTTTCAGACGGGCTGTGATGGGAGTGACTTTCTGCAAAGGACATGCCACGTGATGATGTTGATGTAACAACAAACACAGACATATAGCAAAGAAAACAATTCAAATCAATATAGCTGGAGATTAAGTAAAGAAAATTATGATGGATAACTCTCAGTAACAAGAAAAACCTAACAATATAGCATATATGACCTGTACTCAAATGAAACCGGACCAAGCTGCAACAAGTGAACATAAGTACGATGCACATGATGACGTCACTTCAGGTGTAAACAGCACATACCAACCGTCAAACTTGCAAAATTTCATTATCCTCTGACTAATAGTTTCAGCAGACCGTTGAAAACATGGTGGGTGTGACACGAACCCATCCAGAGTTGATCAGCGAGCGGTGATTCGGCTTCTAACAGCTGAAGGATGTCGACCAGTGGAGAATGCAGGCAGTGTATGGTGACAAATGTGTGTCGAAGACAACAGGGAAGAACTGGACAACGATATTTAAAGAAGGACGTCATCATGCGCATCGTACATATGTTCACGTGTTTGGTCCGGTTTCATTTGAACACACCTCGTAGAATCATCAATGAAACGGAAGAACAGGAAGGCAGCCGAATGCCTGTTAAGAACAGTGGAATAGAAAACCAGGCCAACTGGAACCTCATCTACAGATCTGAAGAAGACTGCCAAAACTATGGCAGTTACCCATCGCATGCGATGATGATGGAACTGTCTGACAGTTTTTGTCTGGATAATGTAACTTGCGCTGTATTTGGATTATAGTGAGGAAGAAACTGCACTGGTCATGAACCTCACTCTCTGGTCCCGAGCCACATCGGGCCAGTGTCAAGACATAAATCAAGAGGACTGAAGGTAATTCAGGATGTAGGCACTCTGGTCCCACGTCATTTGAGTCCAGTGGTGTCTTGAAATCTGTGAGCCTTGAACCCATGCTGTTTTGTTCATCGCTTTGGGAGGAGAGTGCCTTACCTCTCAACCACAGCGACCCTCAAACTATGAAACAACACAGGGTGGTCATTGTGGGCATTTGTTCCAACGGTAGCAATAAGTAACAAGGGAAACAATAAGTAACATCCTTTCCCGGGGCTACCCGCTGAGGAGGAAAGAATAGGATCACTGCACCTTCATGCAAGTCGTAAAAGGCAACTAAAGAGATTTGTGTATGGGGCTAGTGACTTCATCATGTAAAACAAATTGCTACAGAAACCACCTCTGCAAAAGCATGTTGAGTGCTTTGGTGCAGGTTTCCTGATGGTAAAGGTCCGTCTCATGGCAACAGTTGTCATCGGGGCTGAAGATAACTCTTCATGTACTAAGCTGCAGCCTATGGAAGGTGAGGTGGCCAGTTCCCTTCCTTGCTGTTTATACCTTCCCCAACTCATATGTCAGGTGCCAATTTACAGCTGGATCTACTGGAAGAGCAGTTATACCAGGAGTGAACCACGTCCTGATTTTAAATGTTCGTCCATGATCTAGAACCCTGGTGCGCTGTATTCTCAGTCTTGATAAGCCAGCTCACTGTCGACTAGGCTATACACTCCTACAGGAGGCCAATTGTAATGGTGGTCCTTTACTCTGGTGAAGAAGAGACAGGAATAGCGCACACTGCTCATTCAGTAACATGAGGCCAGGAGTTGCTGGAAAGTTTCAGGTTTTGATCACACACTTTCTTCTTCCTTGTCATTCGTTCTCAAACTCCCGCTATCAAGCCCTGAAAAGGGCTTTACAAATAACAGGATGTTGTGGGGAATGCGTTATATTGTAGTTTAAGCTGGACTGCAATATTTGCACCTTTCGGTTCAATCATCCGACTTCAGCAGGCATTTTTTGTTACTGGGTTAACCTTCCCTCTTCTATCTCTTCTCCTTAGCCAGTCTATGCTGTTGCAGCCTGTTATCCAGGATCACCTCATGAAGTTATAGAAGGGTTTTGACAGCTTTGGTTTACTGGCCCAGATCCCCAAATCTGGCATAAAATGCGTAGGTGTGTATAATAGTATGCTTGATTTATCCCAAATTTTTCTGGTAGCATGAAAATTCATGTATAATACACATTGTGATTTTTCAAGATTTTATTCTGTGAAGCATTGTTACAAAAATTGAAAGTACTGGCAATAACAAATAGAAATACTTTTTCTGCTGCAATATAACATTTTTTGGAATTAATTTTTAGAGTTGAAAATAATTTCACAACAAAGGTTAATACCAAAACATATTGGAGACCAAGAGTGCAAAATGCGCTTTGCAACAATGTCAGACACATAAGAAGACATATTCAATTTCTAACATTTTTCACTGTCAAATTGCAACAAACTTTCTAATGTATGTTATTTTCGGAATCGAAAATGACACATTTTTTAGTATTCGCGTTCAATACACACCTAAGTTTTAGGGAGCCAAAATAAGTGAAAATTATGAGTATTATACGCAAGATTTTACGGTAAATGAAATGGCTGAGGTGGAGAATAACCTGTACATGTTGATATATTTGTTGTTGATTGTCTTCCCAGGGTGGCGTATGTTCAGGTGCCCTGACTACCTATGGCAAAGAACAGATGTACTTGCTCGGCCAACAATTACAATTATGCTACAGGGATTCGCTCAACTTGGCAACTTATGACCCTAATCAAGTATTGTAAGTCTTCAGTTTCGCATGTTTTTTTTTTGGCATTCGTCCTGAAAAGTACGTTGTGTCGTAGTGTAGCAGACGGAACGGGGTGCTGCTCTTCTGACTCACTGAAGCCTCTCCTTTACTCTCCACTTCTATACTCTTCCTACACGTTACAATTTCTCTCCAACTCTTCTGTCATCCACAGCTTACTACACACTCCAATCTAATGGCTATGTATGACTTAAAACTCGAACTACCGCTAAACCTATAACTATTGTCATCAGTTACTCTCCGAACTTGACCTGCTGAAATTTTGTGACGAATCTTACGTGTATAAACACAGATGGTAAATTTGTTGTCTAACACAGGTAATCGTCCATGGCTCTGTTCCTATATGACAACTGTCGATCTGTGTGGGGGATGTAAAAAATCTAGGCTACTTCTGTCAGATCTATCATGGCTCTTCGATAACTATAAAATGGTGATGGTCGGCCACATGTCTGTCGCTGGTTGCTAATAATCTGACAAAATGTTATCTCTTAGCTAATCTAAATCTTGAAGAAATGCTGTACTCTTCTATAGCATGGTAGCTGTCAAAATCTAGGCTGCTTCTGTGAGATCTACGATGACTCTACACAATTCTAATTACTTTGACAAAAATCTGTATTACCTTTCTTCTATGAAATGAGGATGCAATTCTATTGTCAACTATTGTAGGTCTAAATCTAGTCCGAATCAGTCTGTCCTTGGCTAGAACCAGCACCAGGTTATGAACAAATCTCTGTAACGAGCCTGTCTGCACAGTAGCATTTACTGCCTCAGATATTTCTGTAAGTCACCTATTTCGTGGTTGGCCATTAGCTTTGAATCTGTTGTATCTAAATAGCATTGCTTGTTGGGTAATGCTTTGTGGTAGTAGTCGTATTATGTGGCCAAACCATTCTAATTGCTCTTTTAATGTAGTCTAATACTGGTGTGGTTCCCACTAGACTCCTGATGTCATCATTTCTGATCATGTCTTTCCTTGTTAAGCCCAATATTTTTCGCAGGCATTTCATTTCTTTTATTACAATTTAGCTGAAACTGTATACGAACCGTATTATATGTGCATCCAACATTCTTTCATTGACAAAACTGGCAATTTCTGAGACAAACAAACACTACTAACATGTTCTGTAAGTCTGGTGGTCCTGTGAAAGAAACAACGTGACAACATGGCCCTCCACAACCCAAATTAATAATAAACTGGACGAGATGCCGTCAAATCAGCGATATCACTCAAACATCGCTGGGCTAGACATGTGGTATGCATGCCTGACAACAGATGGACACGTAGAACAACATATTGGTGGCCCTCTACCTGTACACGCCCACCTGTGTGATGGTGGGATGGACTGACCACATTAGATCTGCACTTTTTCAGCAGTGCAAGAGATCAGGAAGAGTACAGAATTTGTTTACTTCCTAGCATACGGCATGTTTGCAGGACTGATGCGGAGGATAATGTGTGGTTAATGTGTGAAGTTATTTGTAAGCATAAACTACAGTGGCAGGAGGAGCCTAGATATACCATCAGATTTGTAAAGAAATAGATGTCATATAAACGGTTTGGACAATGCTATTGTGATATTGATTAACAAAAAAGGGTCTGGGAGAACAAGAAGCTCACTGTTAAAACAAAAACACTTGTTGACCAGGCTTGTGTCCTCAGCACTCTTTTTTACGGCAGTGAGACATGGTCTACCTACATGCACCAGGAGAGGTGGCTAAACAGCATCACATGAGGTGCCTGCGCAGAATCCTGAGAGTTGGGTGGCAAGATAAGATCACTAACGCAGAGGTGTTGGAGAGAACATGCACTGTCACAATTTTTTCCATTCTTAGTCATTGCTGGCTCCACTGGCTGGGACACATTCGGAGGATGGATTATGGCAGAATACCAAAATATCTTCTCTATCGGGAATTACAGTTGGGGAAAGGGTCTCGGGGTCGGCCACTACTTCGGTACAAGGATGTATGCAAGCGGGATATGAATGACGCAGGCATCGATTTGGAATCATGGGAACAGGACGCCATAGATCGTGTTACATGGAGGGGCATGATTAAGCATGGAATACAGACAAAGGAGATGCTGATAGGCTAAAGACTCAAGAGTTTGAGAAGACACACCATGCGATGCCGCAAAAGGTCCTGATTTTTCTTGCACACACTGTGGAAGATGCCTCTTTGCCCAGATTGGTCTTACGAGTCACATTCGTTACCGTCATGGACTGTATTTGCATACCTTTTCAAAGCACAATTACTATCGGCTGACAAGACGGAAAGAGCTAATGATGATGATTGTATCCATGATTGCAAAATTCATGGATGACACAAAACTGCAGAAGTGTTTTATCTAAAGCAGAAGGGGATATATTGAGGTCGGATTTCGATAACATTTAGGAAGGGTTTGAGAGCTGGCAAATAGAGTTTAATGTAGATAAATGTACAGTCACACACATGGGCAGATCCAATATGGAACATAATTACAGAATGGGAGAGAACAATAATAGAAAGATAGAAAAGGAAAGGGACCTGGGGATTGTAATAGACCATACAGGTAAGGTAAGTGAGCAAGTTCAGGTAGCAGTGGAAAAGGCAAATGTAATGTTATGTATGATAAAAAGAAATATTAAACATAGGAGCAAGGAAGTGATAGTCAAACTGTATAAAACATTAATTAGACCTAGATTGGAGTACTGTGTTCAGGTGTGGAGTCCTTATCGTAGAGGGGATATGAACATGCTGGAAAGGATACAAAGAAGAGCGACAAAACTGATAGTGGGATTCCAGAATTATAATTATGAGGAAAGACCGATCTAAAGTTTCTAGAAAAGAGACGAATTCGAGGTGACAATACAGGTTTATAAGGTAATCAAGGGAACGGAAAAATTAGACTATCAAGTTTTTCAAAGTACAGGCGTCTACTAGAACAGAGGGCACAGCTTCAAATTAATTAAAGAAAGGTCCAGATTAGATGTTTAATATTTGTTTATATCATACCTAACATTGCATTTGCCTTTTTCACTGCTACCTGTACTTGCTTACTCACCTTACCTGTATGATCTATTATGAACCCTAGGTCCCTTTCCTTTCTTTCTAATATTGTTATTGCCAATTATGTAATTATATTCCATATTGAATCTACTCATGTGGATGACTGTACATTTATCTACATTAAACTCCATTTGTCAGCTTACAGACTATTCTTGAATGTTATCTAAATCCGACCTCCATATATTCACTTCTGCTTTAGATGAGACACTACTGCATAGTTTTGTGTTATCAGCGAATTTTGCAATCATGGATCCCATTTCATTGTCCAAATCGTTTATATATATCAAGAACAAAATTGGTCCCAAAACCGAGCCCTGTGGCACTCTACTTTTCACTTCACACCGCTTAGAGCACTCCTTATTTATGCCAGCCGTTAACCAATTTTCAATCCATTTGGCAACATCCCCACCTATTCCATGTAATTTTAACTTTCAAAATAATCTTCAATGAGGTATTCTATCAAAGTACTTTGCAAAATCTAGATAAATAACATCTACAGGCTCCCCTTTATCTATCATTATAGTAACTTCCTCCATGGATTCTAATAGATTTGTTAAGCATGATCTCCCTCTAGTAAACCCATGCTGACTATTTGTAATTAGATTAAACTTGTCTCAATGTATTTGTGAACTGTTACTACCATTGCTTGAGACAAAAGTGGGACCCACCCCCTTGTCAGTTGATTTAGTTTCACTTTCATCGCTCGACTTAAAACTAAGACTAGATAAAGAAATTGAAATATCGCTATTAGAACGATCGATATCTTCATCATCACTACTGTTATATACTACAATAATATAATCTAACTATTACCGAGCTTGTACTGTAAATATTCCAAGTACGAAAATAAACATTTTTTAGATGAAGCACACGCTAACTCTTTCAGAAATGAAAATTACAAAATAAAACATTTAGGAAAACTAAGAATGGGAAAATGCGTGATTTTGTGAAAACTTTGTGAACACAGTCGCAAAACTCGATATATCGGCTCCTGGGTTTTATTGGAAAATCCGGAAGCCGATGTATCGGCTCGCGGGAGTGAATGAGTTAAATTATTTAAGGCAGGAACTATACAGTGGTGAGAGAAGTGATACAAGTCATGAGAGAAATAGAAGGGGTTATTGGTGAGCATAAACTACTCTGGCAAGATGGGACTAGATATACCGTCAGATTTGTGACGGTGGATGGCGTGGGCTATTGGTTAAGTGACACGGCTCACAATCCGAAGGTGCTGGGTTTGATCCCCATCACAGCACCGGCCGTTACCCCGGGGAAGCAAACCCTTAGAAAATGCAGGAGGAAGCAGACCCTTACATAAAATGCATGCTGAAGTTGGATGCACTGGGCCAACAGGCACAAAATAAAAACCACCGTGCAACGCACACCTCCTTTGGGGATTAAAGAATATGAGGCGAACGCAAAAAAAAAAAAAAAAAAGATTTGTGACGAAATAGTTGTTTGATAGCATAAACTGTATGGCATTGAGGAAAGCCTGATCCAAACAATCCATTTCACGAAGGAAGTAGATGTGATTATTTGAGAGGTTCTTCTCTTTCTTCTTCTTTTGTCCTACTGCTCTTGCCGTTGAGTCACAGAGAGGAGGTATATATAGATTTCTCGTTTGCGATAGGCAGGAGGCTTGTGCAGCTGATATGTTGAACTTTGGGAGTGTTTCTTTGATCCTCTCTATCCATCATCGCTGGGGTCGACCTCTTGTTCGAGGCCCTGAAACCTCCATGTGCGGGGCGTGTTCAAATGAAACCGGAATTAACTACACCAAGTGAACACACGTACGATATGCATGATGACGTCACTTTCTGGTGTAAACAGCACATACCAACTATAAAGTTTGCAAAATTTCATTATCCTCCAACTCATAGTTTCCTCAGCAGACCGTTGAAAACACAGCGGGTGTGATATGGAATCCTCCAGAGTTGATCAGTGAGCGGTGATTTGGTTTCTAACAGCTGAAGGATGTCTACAAGTTGACATTCATCGCAGAATGCAGACGGTGTATGGTGACAAAAGTGTGTAGAAGACAACAGTGAAGAACTAGACAACGATGTTAAAAGAAGGGCGTGAATTAACGAAAGATCTTCCGAGACCAGGTCAAGCTTATACTGTTGCGTCAGAAGATGCATCACCAAAATTAATGCAGAAATTCGGGTGGACCTTCGCCGGAGCATATGTTCACCACACACTGCCTGCATTCTGTAATGAATGTCAACTGGTCGACAACCTTTAGTTGTCAGAAACAGAATCACTGATTAACTCTGGACGGATTCTGTATCACACCCGCCATGTTTTCAACGGTCTGCCGAGGAAACTATGAGTCGGAGAATAATGCAATTTTGCAAACTTGACACTTGGTATGTGCTGTTTACACCAGAAGTGATGTCATCATGTGCATTGTACGTATGTTCACTTGTTGCAGCTAGGTCTTGTTTCATTTGAACACGCCTCATAGTATGACCTCGCTGCAGGCTGATCACATTATGTCCTTATAACATGTCAAAACCACTTTATTTTCTGTGTTTCAATATAATAATTAACCAATGTAGTCCCCACTATTTTTGAGGTTACGAATTTTGTCATGAACTGTCTATCTCTCGTCTCGATCTTATATTTGGGCCTGTCGAAGAGGGTCCAATTGTACACAGCGCATCTCATGCCTCGATCTTATATTAGGACCTATCTAAAAGAGTCCAATTGTATACAGAGCATCTCATGTCTCGATCTTATATTTGGGCCTATCTAAGGGTCCAAGATTTTAACGAAAATAAAGAATAAAAGAAATACGGCTACTCTAAATTGAAATTATTTTCACTTTCAGGGTTTTATCAAGCAACATCAAAAGAACCGTTGAATCTGCTCGATGTATTTTAGCAGGCTTTTTTGGAAAAGAACAGCTGAGGGCATTTGGTGAGCTCATGACGAGTGTGTGAAATTAATTATATACCGGATTATGAGTTTACTAGCATTTAACCTGTCAATAATGCCAAGCGTATTTAGATTTAGATGAAAATCAAAACCTTTAGCACGCCACATTATTTTTGAAGAAAATTTGACCTAATTAATTTTCTTAATTTCTCGCTATGGTAGTTTTCTTTCAAAATTTGTAACTTTTATGTTTGTTTGTCAATAAATATGATTTTCTGGCGTGTAGACACACAATAGCATAACGAACATGTGGGTGTTATTGTTTGTTGTTGTGTGTTTGTTAGTTTTTGAGATTAAAAAAGATGAAGTTGAAAATTTATGAAAATCTCTGAAAAAATTTGGACTCGACCACTAGGCCTAGTCGCTTCGATAGAAAACCATGGAAACCACAACAACGTATCGATACTGTGTTTACAATATCGCCACAACTGTTAGTTTCAATTCAAACGTAGTTCTTTCATTTAAACAAACAAAATAAACAGATCTACTCGATAAAGATCTTTTCCAACAACCTACTTCACGAGTCAAAGTGTGAAGAATGAAAGCGTTGACTTGAGTGACTTCAAGTAGCCAATAAAACACCTTCTTCCACCATTTTATTGTTTTCCTTTCAAAGGTGCAATAATAGGTGACCTTCTGATTCAAAGTATCGTACCCATTCATGCACATGTTGTACTTCTGAATCATTGATGGCTTGTCAACATCCTTGACCAGTGTTGTCTCAACAACCGCATCTGTGCTGACCATGAGGACACTCTTCTTTGCCTTTTTGTCCCTAAATCCAACACACATTATGGTTTCATGCTGATTCTGAAACCAACGCATCTCACGGTACGGAAGATTGAGGGTCTTCAACTCCAGAGCAAAGCCAACACGATTGACATTGAGTGTGCCAGTATAATACTGATGACGATCAAGAAGATAATCAATTAGAACACGAGTCATGTAGAAGCGATCTGCAAAAATCTTGTGTCCCGTGCCAACGTAAGATAACAATGTGTCAAAAACTTTGACAGCATGACTTGATGCAGGGTCTGCATCGGGGTTGTAAGATGTTTCAGTACCAAAATAAGTAAGTATGTTGTTCACATATCCCGTTGCTGAGTCGCAAAGGCCAAATGTTTTTATGTGGTACTTCTGGGGTTTTGCAGCATTATACTGCTTGAACTTCCATCTGCCTTTGAACCCTATCACCAGCTCATCTATACTCAAATCCTGATAGGGGTAGAATGCTGCTCAGTACTTTCTCAGGAGTAGATTCATGAATGGCTCGATTTTATCTTTGCCTTCAGCACTTTCGTCACCTGCATGCATCATTGTATAGAATATATCCTGAAAACGGTTACGAGGAAACATTGAGTGGTACCATGGTGTGTACAATTCAGGCGCCAAAGACCAGTAGTCAGGAATCTCTGGCCGTCTATCAATGCTGATCATGATAATAACGGCAAGAAATTTATCAAGCTCATGGGGAGTAATGTCAACCCAACGGGAGTACACTGAGCGACGAAGAGATGGAGTGTTGATAGTAATTTTCTTCCGAGCATATGCATTTATAGAAACAACAAGTAATGTCTTGACTTCTTGATCAAACAGTGCTGAAAAGCACTCAATTGCTGTTGACTGCCCTGTAAAAGACTGACAGTAAAAGCTTCTTCTCTTATGTTAGAAATAAACAAAGAACGAAAGACAAAGTAGGCTCTCTCATAGACAATACAGGGAAAATAATAAGTGAGAATAGGGAGGCAGCTAATCTGCTCAATCAGTACTTTGGCACAGTCTTCACAAATAAGGACTGCTCCAAGATCCCAGAGCCTATAGATATTTTTCAAAGAGACATGAATACAGCGGGATTAACCTTACGCACTCCACATTATTTTTGAAAAAAATTTGACCTAATTAATTTTCTTAATTAGTCGCTGTGGTAGTCGTCTTTCAAAATTTGTAACTTTTATGTTTGTTTGTCAATAAATATAATTTTCTGGCGTGTAGATACACAATAGCATAACGAACATGTGGGTGTTATTGTTTTTGTTGTATGTTTGTTAGTTTTTGAGATTTAAAAAGATGAAGTTGAAAATTTATGAAAATCTCGGAAAAAATTTGGACTCGACCACTAGGCCTAGTCGCTTCGATAGAAAACCATAACGTATCGATACTGTGTTTACAATATCGCCACAACTGTTAGTTTCAATTCAAACGTAGTTCTTTCATTTAAACAAACAAAATAAACAGATCTACGCGATAAAAATCTTTCTCAACAACCTACTTCCCCTTTCGCAAAAAGTCGGCTTGCTCCAAACGGCGTATACAAAATTAAAACTGTTCAAAAGCCATTTGTAATCGAACACACGATACTTTAACTGGCAAAATATCGTGTATATATGGAGGGCATATTCAGCAGTAAAAAATGGCTGTCGGGGGTGACTCCGTTAAAAAATCCTCGTATGTCGGGCAGTGCTGCAGCAGATGTTCAATGGTCATTTTACCAGTACCGCACGGGCATTCGTCGGTACACCCTATCTTCAATTTGTTGAATAGGTGGTACCTCAGTCTGTTGTGGCCAGTGCGAAGTCTGAAGACAACGACCTGCTCTCTTCGGTTCAACTGGTAATAGGCATCGTTTTTGGTGTAACCAGTATGTTCGGTTTCCCATTTGGTCATGAATCTGGCTTTGATAAGCCGTTTTGACTCTTCGTACGTCATACTGGTATCTGTTTGTGGTAGCCTTGCACCTTCTTTTGCCAGTCTGTCTGCCTCCTCGTTGCCTTGGATGTTGCAGTGTGACGGAACCCACTGTACCACTACCCTTTTTGGTGCGGACTGCTGGCACAGTTTGCAGAGTGCTGCTCTTAAGTCATTAAGCTCAGTGTTTTTCTGGCTTTTTAGCGCTGTGACTACTTCGAGAGCATCTGTCAGCAGGACTATATGGCTCTCATTTTCACTGTGTGTTACCATTTCTTCCACTGCCGCCCTCAGTGCCTCTGCCTCTGCTCTGAAATTGCTTGTGTACTTACCAGTAGTGAATGACAGTGTTATTTTTCTGCCATTTGGTAGGTTCAGGAATGCTCCTGCCCCTCCGTTCTGTGTAGTGTTTGTTACAGAACCGTCGGTGTATGCATGGGTCCAGTCCATGCTTGGGTAGCTTTTCGTTATGAAGCTTAGGGTAGTGTCTCTCCTTTCTTTTTCACTCTGGCAGTTTTTGTTTGCAATACCTGGTATATTTTCTACCACCTCTGGAAATATATCCTGCCTCCAAGTAGGTTTTCGTACAGTAGTGATGGGTTTTGGTGTTGTTAGTGCGTTTATGGGATCTTCGTGCATCTTTGCTTTGGCTATTTCTGCAAAGTTTCTCCGCTTTAGTTTCCCATTTCCCAAATTGTTTAGTCTCTGGTACATTGGATGGTCCGTCAGTCTTCGGAGTTTCTCTGACTGCAGCTGGGCTCTGCAGTCTCTTCTATCGGTCATGGATTGCAGTTTTGTAATCTTTTCAAGTTCTACAATTGGCGTTGACTTCATGCCACCTGTTATAATTCTCATGGCTTGGTTTTGAAGTTTGTTAACTTTATCGAAGTTCGCCTTCGCTGCTGTTGTCCATGCCGCAATGCCATACTCGAGAACTGGTCTCACTCTTCCAGTGTACAGTTTCTTTAGTATGCCTTCGTCTGCTCCCCAGCTTGTGCCAGCAAGTTTCCTCATGATCGCCATTCTTTCTCTGGCTTTCATTCGTTTCTCTCAATCTGTCTTTTCCATGTCATGCGCCGATCAAATGTGACTCCCAGATAGGTTGGGTTGTCGTTTGGCTGCAGGATTTTGCCATTTAGACTTAATTTGGTACTTTGGGGTTTTAATGAGAGCGAGAATATTGTGCACGTGGTTTTCTCCTCGTTTATTTTGACCAGCCATGAGTTCGCCCACTCTTCCAGCGATGTTAGGGCCGTCTGCATCCGATTTCTTGCTATGGTGAGATTCTTTTCAGAGGTCCACATAGCCAGATCGTCTGCAAACATTGAGCTATGGACTCTTCTTGGTATATTCTCTGTAATATCGTTTATATATACCAGGAAGAGTGTGGGTGACAATACTCCACCTTGGGGTACTCCCTGCTCGAGTGTCACCTTTTTGCTCATCTGCCCTTGTACTTGGACTCTGGCCGTTCTTTGTTTGAGGTAGTGGTTGATCCACTTGTACATCTTCCCACAGACATCACTTCTTCTTAGCTTGACTCTAAGTCCATCCTTCCAGACTTTGTCAAATGCCTTTTCCAGATCCACCCAAACAGCTACTGTGTGTTTCTGTGCCTGGTAGGCATCTTCTATCTCCTGGGCTATGAGGATGACCTGGTCCTCAGTGGATCTGTGCTGTCTAAAGCCGGCTTGCTGTGGAATTAGTATTCGTTTTTCTTCCAGATGCCACATCAGTCTGGTGTTTATCATCCGTTCCATCAGCTTGCCGACACAGCTCAGTAGGCTTATGGGCCTGTATCCATTTGGATCTGTTTTGTCCTTTCCTGTTTTTGGTACTGGTACCAGTATTGCATCTTTCGGGTAGATCCAATATAGAACATAATTACAGAATGGGAGAAAACAATATTAGAAAGATAGATAAGGAAAGGTACCTAGGGGTTATAATAGATCATACAGGAAAGGTGAGTGAGCAAGTTAAGGTAGCAGTGAAAAAGGCAAATGCAATGTTAGGTATGATAAAAAGAAATATTAAACATAGGAGCAAGGAAGTGATCGTCAAACTGTATAAAGCTTTAGTTAGACCTAGATTGGAGTACTGTGTACAGGTGTGGAGTCCTTATCATAGAGGGGACATAAACATGCTAGAAAAAATACAAAAAAGAGCAACAAAGATGATAGTGGGATTCCAGAATTACAGTTATGAGGAACGACTCAGAAAAACCGGCCTACAGTGTCTCGAAGAGAGAAGAATTCGTGGTGACTTAATACAGGTTTATAAGGTGATCAGAGGAATCGATAAATTAGACTATAACAAGTTTTTTAAAATACAGCCACCTACAATAACACGAGGGCATAGCTACACACAAGCTGACTAAAGAGAGGTCCAGGTTAGATATTAGGAAATATTTTTTTAGTCAGAGAGTGGTGTCTGCTTGGAATGCATTGCCAGGGGAGGTGGTGGAGGCAGGGACAGTTAATGCATTTAAGAATAAACTAGATGCACATAGCTTTTAGAGCAAGGTGATGTAAATGTAACTGGTTGTATACAGACTCTGCAGGGTCTTCTAAACCAGTATAAAGACGTTAAGTTAAATTAAATGTAACTGGTTGTATACAGACTCTACAGGGTCTTCTAAACCAGTATAAAGACGTTAAGTTAAGTTAAATGTAACTGGTTGTATACAGACTCTACAGGGTCTTCTAAACCAGTATAAAGAAGTTAAGTTAAGTTAACCTGTAGCACTCCAATGTCCGATCTCTTCTAACCAGCTCGGCCTGCAAAAACGGTGTGCGGAAAAAAAAATTTTTTTTTTGAACGGAGTCACTCCTGACAGCCATTTTTTACTGCTGAGTACGTCCTCCATATATACACGATATTTTGCCGGTTAAAGTATCGTATGTGCGATTACAAATGGCTTTTGAACAGTTTTAATTTTGTATACGCCGTTTGGAGCAAGCCGACTTTTTGCGAAAGGGGAAGTAGGTTGTTGAGAAAGATTTTTATCGCGTAGATCTGTTTATTTTGTTTGTTCAAATGAAAGAACTACGTTTGAATTGGAAACTAACAGTTGTGGCGATATTGTAAACACAGTATCGATACGTTGTTGTGGTTTCCATGGTTTTCTATCGAAGCGACTAAGCCTAGTGGTCGAGTCCAAATTTTTCCCGAGATTTTCATAAATTTTCAACTTCATTTTTTTAAATCTCAAAAACTAACAAACATACAACAAAAACAATAACACCCACATGTTCGTTATGCTATTGTGTATCTACACGCCAGAAAATCATATTTATTGACAAACAAACATAAAAGTTACAAAATTTGAAAGACGACTACCACGGCGACTAATTAAGAAAATTAATTAGGTCAAATTTTTTTCATAAATTATGTAGCGTGCGTAAGGTTAACTGATTAGCTACTGAATTGAAAAACAGGCTGTGGCAGAATTAAATTTAGGTCCCATTTGCAGGTGTATGTACAAATTTAGCTGCAGTTTTCTTAATTATTAACATATTTTTATGAATGATATACCATTTTGTAGGTAAATGAATGTTCTCTAAGATAGATCTAAAACAATTGTGTGTTATTTTTTAGTAGGAAATTTGTAAGTAAATTATTATTTACAACAGAAAAGCATTACAAAATTATAAAAAAAGTGCCAACTCACCTTAAATTTTTTTATGTCCAAAACATTTGTCTTTTACTTGGTAATTATCACAAAGTATATCCAACAATAAGAAAAACAAATCCAAGAACACAGAAATTTGATAATATTTACACTTCTAATAGCTAATGTAACCACATGTAGGCCAGATCAGAAAAAATTAAACATTTTTTGAAAAATAAACATTTGAAGAAAAAAAAATATATATTTGGAAAAATTAACATTAAAAAAAAAATATATATCTCCAATTTATTTACAGTACATCAATGTCTTTAGTGAGCACCATCTGCAGGATCATGTGTATGGTACACTCTAAAACAGTTATTTGGATGGAGATGTGGCTTTTCTGGGCAACCAATGCAATAAAAATTTGTGCGGGCTCTCTTTGCAGGAGTTGAGCATACAATGCAGTTCCTGTCTTTGTCTGAGTGATCCACAAGATGCACAGCACGCTCATATCTTTGAATTTTGTTTCCTTCTTTGAATTTTCTCCCAACTTTATTGCTGTTTGTGGTAACTACCTCTTGCGGGATGATGAATGCAGCCTTCTCAGTCAGCTGATGGATCAAATTTTCTTTGAAGACTTTCAAGGGCATAGGCTTCTCATCAGCATGACAGAGCGTGTATAATATATGAGCATTTACCTGTGAAACCTCAATGATCCAATAAAATATTTTTTTTCACCATTTTCTTCTTTTTCTTTGGAAGCTGCCATAGTATGATACCATCTGGTCGCTATGGTCACATCCATTCATACACATGTTGTATCGCTGCACTACTTTGGGTTTTTCAACTGTGTTGCCTCGTCTAGTTGTAACCTGCTCCATCTGAACTGTAGTCTTGGTGGAGACAACAATACACTGCCTTTTGGCTTTCTTATCTCGCCAAGCAACACATATCTGGGATCCATCATTATTTCTGTACCACCTAGCTTCTCGGAGCTGTAGAGAAATTGTCTTCAACTGAAGCGGAAAATTTGTTCTGTTGATGTTGAGTGTGCCAGTATAATCAATACCCCTACTCAACAGATATGTAATCACGGTGTCTACAGTGTAGTACCTATCCGCAAATGCATGGTGGCCTTTTCCAATTCCTTGCAGCAGGTAATCAAACACCTTCACGGCCTGACTTGTACGGTCATTGGCAAGGAGATATGATGTGTTTTTTCCGAAGTATGTCAATACAGAGTAGACATACCCTGTAGTAGAATCACACAAGCCAAAAGTCTTGATGTGATACTTGCTTGGCTTGGAGGCATTGTACTGCTTGTGCTTCCAGCGTACATTATAGCCTAATACCATTTCATCAATGGCCAGATCCTGAAATGGATAAAATGCATCCTGGAACTTTGCTATTAGTGAATTCAAGAAGGGCTCTATTTTGTCCTTGCCTACAGATTCAGCATCTCCAATATGCATCATGGTGTGGTAAATGATTTCAAATCTCAATCTGGGAAACATCTGACTGTACCATGGGTTGTAGTTGTGTGGTTTGTGTGCCCAATAATCCTTCACCGATGCTTTTTTACCTAAACCTATTGCAATAATCACAGCCAAAAATTTTAACAGCTCATATTCAGTGATAGGCTTCCAACTTGCAAGTGTAGACTTTTGTAAAGAAACTTGTTTGGATTTCTTCAATTCTGCATATTCATTGATCATTGATACCAATGAATCTAACACATCTGGTGTTATCAAGGCAAACCAACAATCTAATTCAGAGGAAGATGCATCTAGTTTTGCATGCATACCTGGTTCACGAGTTGGAACAAAGGGAATACTGCCTGTTGTTTCACCTTCAGTTACTTGGTGCCACTGTTCTCTTTCTTGAGCTCCATTTTTTACTGAACAATTTGTAAATCTAGCAGCCGTCTTAGCCTTTTTAGGGAATTTTGATGGTCCAGGATGTGCACCATCTTTGCTATCACTACTTGCGCTGTCACTACTATTTTTTTCGTATTCATCAAAATCAATTGAATCATTATTATCGACATCTGTTTCACTTACCTCGTCTTCACTAGATGTATTATTTATCTGTTGAAACAAGTTTCTAGCCTGTTCAATAGTTAGACGAGCCGTACAAGTGCTTTTGGTGACCTTATCGCTTGTTGCCATGGTAAACAATTTTTTACAGTTCGGTAACTAGCTTGAAAATATGATAATTATGACAAGAATACAATTTTTAACATCCAATTTGGTCCACATGTGATTCAAAAATCAACTTCCCTTCGGTAAATTAAAATCTCGTACCGAAACGGAAAGGAAAACTATAAATTTATAACTTGTTTTACTATGAAACAAACATTGACGCTCACAGCGGCTTATGGCCGCGGCTAAATAAGTGTTCTGGCGCTGGGAGCGGCTTGTGGTAGGTAACCAGTTAAGTAAGACCTGACTCAGGAGACACACCTGGTTCTTGCTTAGGAATAAATCGGAAAGCATTTTTTGTGGAACCTTCTCTGGCTTCATGCCACTCATCTCTTTCTATTGGGGCACTTCTGTGACTTCTAGATCTAGTTGCAGAGTTCACATTTCCTGCTCTACCTTTTCCAGCTACTAGATTTATATTAGATCTCGGACGTTTTGAGGCCGAGGGCTCAGTATCAAAATCATTTTGACGACTAGAACTAGCTGTGGGCGTGGCAGCAGGGTCTTGATGGTCGTGATAGTCATCATCTACCAATTCACTGTAACTGTTCTGATAATCAATGTCAGCATCTACTTCTACATCACTACTGTCAGTATCATACATAGATTGTTCTATCAAAATCCTCGCTTGACCGGCTGTCACACGGGTGGGACGATGATTATCTGAAGGAGCTAGTTCCATTCTTGTTTGTTTACCAAAAAAAAAACACTTCAGAAATACAAGTTAAATCGATAATAGAAAGGTCCACGCTGGAATAATTTACTATCAAAACTGACGCTGTTATTGTAGTAAACCGGAAGGATAAAAATAGATACTGAAGGATGTAGTTGTAAAACTAGAAATACGAACATTAACGAAACAACTCACATGGCGCAGGGTATTGCGAATCGGCTGCAAAAGAATGCTCTGTGGCGCACTGTGCAGCGTATGGCATGGAATGAGTTAATATCTTCTTTAAATATCTTGCATTTTGTTTTATACTGTCATCCAGGTGTTCATTTAGGCATAGCATGTGCCTTAAGCCAGGTAGTCAAATGTCGTCTAAGCTCACCTGTGTCTTTTGACAGAGTACTTTGCCGGACCAAGGTTTTATTGTGGGCCATCACGCTGTTTCATTGGTCGACATCTGGATTGCTGGTTATAGGTATCGGGCCAGAATGAAGTGAATTTACATGTCTATCAATTGTCCCACCTGAACTTTCTTTACGACGCTGTGTCTACAACGAAGCAATTTTGACATGGTTATGGATATGATCCCATAGTGAGATTGATAAAGTTCTACGCTTCATTGCCTGTTGAGTAACTATGAACCGTGCAACGTCAATTTTTTGTAGGGTCCGCACGTCTCAGCCTAATACAATGGTTGGAATGACCAGACTGTTGAAAGTGTGAGATCTTGCTTTGCTGTTTTTCATCTGTTGAAGAATGGGCCTGGTATGATTGAAGCTGAGCCACCCTGCTGCTATCTTAACCTTTAGCGCACTACGGTCAAGTGCTAGCCGACCAACTCGGCCTACAAAAACGGTGTGACGTAAAAAAAATAATTTTTTGGGAACGAAGCCACTCCCGACAGCCATTTTTTACTGCTGAGTACGTCCCCCATATATACACAATATTTTGCCGGTTAAAGTATCGTATGTTCGATTACAAATTGCTTTTGAACAGTTTTAATTTTGTATACGCCGTTTGGAGCAAGCCGACTTTTTGCGAAAGGTGAAGTAGGTTGTTGGGGAAGATCTTTATCGAGATCTGTTTATTTTGTTTGTTTAAATGAAAGAACTACGTTTGAATTGGAAACTAACAGTTGTGTAGATATTGTAAACACAGTATCGATACGTTGTTGTAGTTTCCATGGTTTTCTATCGAAGCGACTAGGCCTAGTGGTCGAGTCCAAATCTTTTTCCAAATTTGTACAACTTCATCTGTTTGTAACTCAGAAACTAACAAACATACAACAAAAACAATAACACCCACAAGTTCTTTATTCAATTGTGTTTCTACACACAAGAAAATCATATTTATTGACAAACAAACAGAAAAGCTACAAATTTTGAAAGTCGATGATCATAGCGAGAAATAAATGTAATTTAATTCGGTTAAAAAAAAAAAATATCTGACATCAGGGTGTGCTAAAGGTTAAGTTAGATCTCTCGATGCATTTCGTGGGCGTTTGGAATTTTTTAGCCTAAATAAATGTACGAAGTCACGTCTTTAACAGGATCAATTCAAAACAGTATTTCCTCATAGGGACAGAAAGAGTTCAACATGTGTTCGGGCGTTAGTCTTTTTATTTGTTAAATCATTTTAATGTTTAGATTAACGATTAGGCAATTCCATGGTGTCCCAAAGTGAGATCAAGATGCTGACTGCATGAGCTGTAGCGGTCAGCGACCCATAGCTGGCTACCAGCAGGGCCAGCAAACCACAGCTGCCAAGACCTTTCTACACCTCCACGTGGTAATTCCTGGATAACAGGCTGCAACAGCAGACTAGCTAAAGAGAAGTGATTGAAGAGGGAAGGCTAACCCGGTAATCAAAAATTCCTGCTGAAATGAGATATGTCGGACTGAAAGGTGCGAATATCATAGTCAAGCGGTAACATACGACACAATGCATTTAGTTCTCTCTGGACAACATCGTACTACTTGCAAGGCTCTTTTCAGGGCATGGTAGCGGGAGATTGAGAACGAACGATGAATAAGAAGTACACGAAAGTAAGTTTACTAAATGACTTTCGTTTGTATGTCAATTTGTCACTTAGCAAGTACAATTCTTCTGGGGTTAATACTTTTTTCTTTGTCTTGCTTCCCACTGGTTGTAGCCGAGTTCTGTTTCCCAGTTAAAATTTTTGTAATTGAAGATAACTACAACATCTTGATACCTGGTACAGCAACCTGTCCTGTCTTAAGAAAGGTGAACCATACAATGCTGTTCAACAGTGACATTCTCCCGAAGTTTAAGGACAAAAGAATGACGATAGAGAAGATAATCAGTAAGTAATATTATGCTACTGTCTATCATCTATTGTTACACTTTTCAGATCTACCTCGTTTGATGGTTTTTGTATCTACAAGAGTGTTTCAGAAAGTAACAGCAAATTAAATCATTTTGGATATATGTACGACAGACAGTCGTTAAGAAACAAGCAGTATGCCGATGCACAATATATCATACAAGGGTGCCCCTCTGTCTTCACAAGACGTTTTTTGTGATCAGAGGGTTTTAAACTTTCTTAAATCTACAGAAGAATGAAATTTCAGTATGGAAACAGTTTGAGTCAGAGGAGAGTGTATGAATGGGTAGAAAGATTTCAATCGGAAGGGCAAAAACGTCATCGATGAACCTCTGCGTGGAAGACCAGCAAGTGTGGCAATTGATACAGTAAAACAGCAGATCGACCAGCTAGTCCGTGGCAACAGACGACTAACTGTTGATGAAATAGGTGTAGATTTCAACGTGAGCCACTACGCTGCGCATAAAATTGTCCATGATGACCTCGATTATAGGAAAGTGTGTAGCAGATGGGTCCTGAGGTGGCTGACAACGAAAAAATGGAGGCGGTACAAAATTGGTTAAACGTCACTCCAAAAGACTTTTTCTCAAGGGCATCTACAAGCTGGTGGACAAAGTGTGTTACCAGACGAATGGACTATATAGAAAAATAAGACAGAACAATTTTCTGTTTTGCATTCATGTAAAAATGTTATTAATAAAATTGCTGTTACTTAATGACTGTCTCTTGTATTTCAATTAGAGATACAAATGATATATCATTTTTTAACATAATCTCCATCATTTTTAACCTTTAGCACTCTATGTCCGATCCCTTCTAACCAACTAGGCCTACAAAAACGGTGTACGGAATAATTTTTTTTTTTTTTTTTTTTTTTTAACGGAGTCACTCCCGACAGCCATTTTTTACTGCTGAATACGCCCTCCATATATACACGATATTTTGCCTGTTAAAGTATCGTATGTTCGATTACAAATTGCTTTTGAACAGTTTTAATTTTGTATACGCCGTTTGGAACAAGCCGACTTTTTGCGAAAGGGGAAGTAGGTTGTTGGGAAAGATCTTTATCGAGTAGATCTGTTTATTTTGTTTGTTTAAATGAAAGAACTACGTTTGAATTGGAAACTAACAGTTGTGTCGATATTGTAAACATAGTATCGATACATTGTTGTGGTTTCCCTGGGTTTCTATCGAAGCGACTAGGCCTAGTGGTCAAGTCCAAATTTTTTCTGAGATTTTCATAAATTTTCAACTTCATCTTTTTGAATCTCAAAAACTAACAAACACACAACAAAAACAATAACACCCACATGTTCGTTATGCTATTGTGTGTCTACACGCCAGAAAATCATATTTATTGACAAACAAACATAAAAATTAAAAACTTTGTAAGACGACTAACCATAGCGAGAAATTAAGAAAATTAATTAGGTCAAATTTTTTCAAAAAAAACGTGGCGGGCTAAAGGTTAATACACTTCTCACACCGTTGTACCAACTTCTTTATTCTATCATAGAAAAATGTTTTTCGGTTGTGCCAGGTATGCACCGCTGCTTTGACCTCACCATCATTCCCAAAAAAGCGTCCTTATGGGGTCCAAACTCATGATAAACAGGAAGGACAATGGGGATGCAGTAAGATCTGAATTCTCAATCTCCGGACTGTGTCAAGAGTTGTAGCAGCCATGTGAGGAAATGTGTTATGAAGGAGAAGAATGTCTTTAGACTAAATTCCTCTGCGACAGCTCCATATTGCATCAGCTCCTCAAAAAGTGTACTGTATCCAAACCTTTAGCACACTGCACATATTTTCATAAATTTTCAAAACTTCATATTTTACGATGGTTGTTGAGTTTGAGCTTGTGTAACCTTTCTGTGTGTTGGTCAATAAATATAATTTTGTTGTATGTAGAAACATAAATGAATAAAGAAATTGGTGTTATTATTTTTGTTGTGTGTGTGTGTTAGTTTATGAGTTACAAGAAGATGAAGGTGAAAATTTATAAAAAAATAAAGCAAGAAAATTTGAGCTCACCTGTAGAGACTGTCGCTCCTCTATAAATCCATTGAAACCACAACAAAGTATCGATACTGTGTTTATAATATCGGTACAACTACTAGTTTACACTTGCAACGTATTTGCACTGGAGCAGGTCAGCAACTTTAAATATCTAGGAGTGGTAATAGACAGCTGGGGAGGAATCAAAGAGGAGTTAACTGCACGAAGGGCAGCAGCAGGTAGACTTTTCCATGCAATAAACGGAGGTTTCCTCAGTAATAGAGAAATAAGCAGGAAAACAAAGATGGATGTATACCGCTCGACCTATGTGCCTGTCCTGACATATGGATGTGAGCCATGGGCAATGACTACAGCCCAAGAAAGGCAATTACAAACTTCAGAAATGAGGTACCTAAGAAAGGCGGTTTAGGTGACGAAAAGGGACAAGATCCGTAACCAGACAATACGTAGCAATCTTGAAGTTCAACCCCTGCAGACACGAGTGGAGCAGTCCCAACTACAGTGGTTTGGCCATGTCTGTAGAATGGAAGATCGGATACCAAAGCGGACATGGGAGATAAAAAGTCACGGATGCAGACCCCCAGGACGTTCAAAAGTACGTTGGGAAGACAACATACGACAGTCCCTAAGTGATAGAGGGCTGGATTGGAAAGAGGCCAGTTAGAGCAGTGTGGCGTTCTCTCTGGCAAACCTCTACACCTCACGGTAGAAGAGGAGCGACTAAGTAAGTAACGTATTTATTACATCTTAAACAAATTTACCTCATAAAGATCTTTTAGAAAAACTTACTTAACTTAACTTAACGTGAGCACTGTTGGTTTCTGAAGCTCTATGTTTCTACATACTCCTACATCCTCTCATTTGCCCTTTTCTGCAAGACCCACATCCGATTTCAAATTCTTGCAGTCTGCAGAGGACCTATTGATCAATCGTTGTGTAATCGTTTAGAGGTTGGTCAATATTTGTATCAGCATCTCTCCCCTATGCATACAAAATGTTCACAATATGGATCATCTTCATGTGCCATGCCGAACTGGCATAGTTGATCGTGCACCTCCACAATTATCTGTCTCTGGTGTTGGACATCAGTTCTGTAGTTGATACTTTCCTATGTCACATACTCAGGTCTTTCAATATTTTATGTCTCTGTTTTCTTCTGTCTCTAATAATAATAACCAAGTTCGCTTAGGCGTCTGAGGCCTGTTGCGTCGATCGGCCACATCCATGACCCACAGCTGTGGCGTGGTTCCAGGCCTCGCCCAGGACGGAGGTTTCTACTTGCTGGAGCCATACTGTTTGAAGACGGCCTCTTCTGTACCTCCAGCTGGTCAGGGAAAGACTTTTGGCGCTGCGGAATGACTTGTGTAGCATCTTGTGGGCCGAGGTTTCCTCGTCCAGCCGTACAACATGACCGAACAGAGAAACTCGGCGTCGCTCAAGTGTTTCTGAGATTGCGTAATGGCCTGTTTTAGCAGAGACTTCCACACTGCGAATGTAGTCATGCCATCAGATGCCCAGGATACGCCGCTGGCTGCTCATGTGAAAGGCTTCCAGTTTTGACATGTCATGTTTCAACAATGTCCAGGTTTCTGAGCCATAAAGCAGTACTGGGACCACGCAGGACTGGTAGATGCGGATTTTTGTTTCAAGGGAGGTCGTGCATAGCGGACGTAGCTAGTCCGATCCGCCTTCACATATCAGGACTGCTGCGCTTATCAGATGATATCATGCTACTGATATAGATAAATTCATTGGTGCCCTCAGCAAGTGTGACCTTGAGTTTCTGTCTCCTACCTGTAATTTTGCCGGTTATAATAATGTTTTCCATACTGCTATTGCTCATGATCTGTCCGAAAAACGTTGTTTCTTTCTAATACTGTTGAAAAGTTTCTGTCATTTCTAACTATATAGTCATTCAAATTTTGTTTGTCTGTCCATGAAATTCACAACATGCGTCTATAAAACTCATTTCTGCTGCCTCTAATGAACCTCATGCGTGTTTACTTATTGTCCAGGATTCACAACCATAAGTCAATATCGGATTTATATTACACTGAAATACGTCTTAACTTTAAGATATTGTAACCTGTTATATTTTTCTTTGTCTGTTCTATTCTGCTTATTATCTCTGCGATGCATCTCCCGTCTGATGTTATTCAATTCAAATGTCAGCTCCGCAACGAAGGTTGGCTGCAGTGTACTTCCAATATCCTCTGTCTCTTGTCATGATGGTACCCTCTGCCAGACTAACATTTGTCCTTCTTTTGATTTTGCTCTCCCACTTATAGCGCTAGCCGCCTCTTGTCTGCTGACCTTCAACCTTCCCCTCCAGTATTATTTTCAATAAAGTATTGCGTCTTTTTATATGACCAAAATATTTTACTTACTTTAATTTTAATGTCTGTCAAAAGTTCTCTACTCATGCCTACTCTCGTCAGGATGTTGCTATTTGTTTGTTTCTCTTTCCACGAAATGCAACACATTCTTCGGTATAACCACATTTCAAGGGCCTCTATTTTGTACACTAACTGTTTGTTCATATCTATTCTTTGATGTTATGAGTCCCCAGAAATCAAACTGTTTGTGCTTATCATAATAGCATCGCATTCATTTTTATGTTCCAACTCACTTGGATATGGATTCTTTCATCCAGGATGTCAGCTTTTGCATCTCCCCCACACAAGCCCTGATAGTTTAAAGCTTCTAAGTCTGCCATCCATTCAAGTCTTAACTGTCTGTGTTCTGTATCTTCCAGTGGAAGAGTTGAGACACTGACATTAAGACTAGACTGTGTTAATAATGCCTCTGATTATTTTCTGATTATTTTCTGTTTCTTTACTGAACAATTGGCGAAATAAATTTGCCTGGGGCATTTTCTCTGTATACTCACTATGTATTCATTGTGTTAACACCGGTTTTGATATAGCAACGGCTGAATTGGAAACGACACCACTTCCGCCCGCCCCGATAACAATATAATGGCTATTTAGAATTTTGACAATTTTTAAATAATTTTTTTCTATTTCACGTGGATTTGGAAGGTTATCGCATTTATTGAGTGTGATGAGCTTAAGTTTTTGCAATAGACTTTTCTGAGGTAGGTCTGTTTAGTTTGTTTATGTCATCATCTTGTAGCATGTCCTTCGCAGAACGTCGCTATCATGACAGATTGTCTATAGGAAACTGTCTTCCGGCCTGCTCCAGGGTAAAATCCAGCATATCCTTGATGTTCTGAGTCCATCGTTATCTTGGTCGGCCCCTACCTTGCTTTCCAGTGACCATGCCCTCCATAACCACTCTTTCCAGTCCGTTGTGTAACGTGTCCAAAAAACCTGTTTTTGGGTCATTGCATCATTTATGAGCCAATTGTCCTACACATTCAGGTTTTGCTGGATGGATTTGTTTGTTTGTTTCTTTATCCGCAAGATTTTCAGAACTCTTCTGTAGCACTGTGAATCAAAAGCACTGATCTTTGCTCTTAGTGCTTTCGTAAATGTCCATTTTGTTTCACAACCATAGGTTGCCACAGGAAAAATGCTTGACAAACAGTTTATGTAGATGTTATAAATACGTTTGAAGTGGAAAATAACAGATATGCAGATCTGGTTACAAACACTATCAGGGCTTTGTGGCAATTACGTAGATTGACAAGTCGTCTGGTGTACCAAAAAATAGGTAAGTCTAAATGTTTGCGACGTAATAAAAATAATACAGAACAAGAAGGTTAAAGAAAAATGTTTAGTTCTGATAACGATTTCCGCAGATGCTAAACGGGAAAGGAGAATTGAAAGTGTGAAAGCAATACAGAACAACATAAATTCTCTGTGCAATTTATCGAAGATAGGTGGCAGACACCAAGTTATGGTTACGGAACACAATCAATATCGCCAGCCATATTTGTGTGACCCATCTCTGCAGCCACTTGTCGAAGAAAGGGATAAAGTCATGGCAAAAGTAGATCGTTTGTGGTCAGATGCAGTATCCTTTGATGGTTTATGTTCAATCCTATGTTGACTTACATTAACGCCTTTGTTGGCTTACACTAACTCCTATGTTGACTTACATTAACTCCTTTGTTGGCTTACATTAACTCCTATGTTGACTTACATTAACTCCTTTGTTGGCTTACATTAACTCCTATGTTGACTTACATTAACTCCTTTGTTGGCTTACATTAACTCCTATGTTGGCTGACATTAACTCCTTTGTTGGTTTATATGAACTTCTTTGTTGGCTCACATTAAATCCTATGTTGGCTGACATTAAATCTTATGTTGGCTAATATTAAATTCTATGTTGGCTTACTTGAAATTCGATGTTGGCTTACATTAAATTCAATGTTGGCTGACATAAAATCCTTTGTTTGTTACTTGTACATATTTATTAACATCCGGTTTCGTCAAACATTTTTGGTGACTTTTCCGTCTGCGATCCTTACTTTCTTTGCCAGACTAACAAAGTGTAGCCTGTTTCTAAGGCCACACTTCGAGAGAAATAGAGTCTTAGTCAGCGGTAGTTTGTGACTCTAATGCAAACAGCCAGCTGTGAGTTGCTGGCTATTATTGGCCAGCTCACACGCATACAAGAGCAAGTCAGTAAATAGGGCACAAATGGCTGTGTTCAAAGAAATTAAATGAGATACAAACTTGAATGCCATTTATTATTGCACTTACATTGTCCGTTATTTCTCAACATAGTTTCCATCAACATTGACACACTTTTCCCATCATTTTATCAGTGCACCAAAACTTGCAGCTTAGAAGTCTTTGGTCTGCTGTCTCAGCCACCAAAACTTGCAGCTTAGAAGTCTTTGGTCTGCCGTGTTAGCCACCAAAACTTGCAGCTTAGAAGTCTTTGGTCTGCTGTTTTAGCCACATTTCCACTTTGAATTTCAACCTCTTCGCCATTCGCGAGATATCTCCTGCAAAGGTTGGTTTATAGTGTACCTAACAGGTGGAAATCGCTCGGGGCTGGTAGGTGGATGTTAACAAGTTTCCACCCTGGCTGGTCAAATTCTCTCCTGGATTAATCGAGTCTCGCAATGGAGCAGTACCTCTCTCTAGTCAGCAGACCTAGATGTTCTCTTTGAATTGAATCTCAAAGCATTCACAGTATGATACATCATTCACATTGTCACCTTTCTTCTGAAAATTAGTTAACATCACTCTGTGAAAGTCCCAAAACTCTGTAAGCATAACCTCCCCTACTAATGGCATAACTTGAATTTTTTGTCGAAAGGTGAATAAGGATGTTTCTATTGTATCGAAGCACGGTTTTATTTGGGTTGGTGGTGATGCACCAATGTTTTGAATTGGTGGTGATGCAGCTGTGTTTCAGGTTGATGGTGATGTACCCATGTTTCAGGTTGGTGGTGATGCACCCATGTTTTGAATTGGTGGTGATGTACCCATGTTTCAGGTTGGTGGTGATGTACCCATGTTTCAGGTTGGTGGTGATGTACCCATGTTTAAGGTTGATGGTGATGCACCCATGTTTCAGGTTGATGGTGATGTACCCATATTTCAGGTTGGTGGTGATGCACCTATGTTTTGAATTGGTGGTGATGCACCCATGTTTCAGGTTGGTGGTGATGCACCCATGATTTGGGTTGGCGGTGATCCACCCATGAATTGGATTGTTTTTGATCCACCCATGATTTGGGTTGGTGATGCACCTATGATTCAGGTTGGTGGTAATGTACCCATGTTTTGAGTTGGTAGTAATGCACCCATGATTTGGGTTGGTTGTAATGAATCCATGTTTTGGGTTGGTGGCGATGTATTCATGTTTCACGTTGGTGGTATGTACCAATGTTTCACGTTGGTGGTGATGCACCCATGATTCAGGTTGGCGGTGATGTACTCATAATTCAGGTTGGTGGTGATGTACTCATGATTCAGGTTGGTGGTGATGTACTCATGATTCAGGTTGGTGGTGATGTACTCATGATTCAGGTTGGTGGTGATGTACTCATGATTCAGGTTGGTGGTGATGTACTCATGATTCAGGTTGGTGGTGATGTACTCATGATTCAGGTTGGTGGTGATGTACTCATGATTCAGGTTGGTGGTGATGTACTCATGATTCAGGTTGGTGGTGATGTACTCATGATTCAGGTTGGTGGTGATGTACTCATGATTCAGGTTGGTGGTGATGTACTCATGATTCAGGTTGGTGGTGATGTACTCATGATTCAGGTTGGTGGTGATGTAATCATGATTTGTCCCCAGTAACAATTCTTTTCAGCATGTCATCATCTTCATCTGCACATCGACAGATATGCTACAAGGACATTCCCACTCAGTTCATACTGTATTCGTCATTCAGTTGTCTGTTTGTCCATTGTGTGCAAATTCAACAGCATTCTTTTCTTTGATTGTACATTCTATAAACACAGGTTTGATTGTACACTCTGTGAACACAGGTTTGATTGTACCCTTGTGAACACAGGTTTGATTGTACACTCTGTGAACACAGGTTTGATTGTACACTCTATGAACACAGGTTTGATTGTACACTCTGTGAATACTCTAGCAACTGTATGAACACAGGTTTGATTGTACACTCTATGAACACAGGTTTGATTGTACCCTTGTGAACACAGGTTTGATTGTACACTCTGTGAACACAGGTTTGATTGTACACTCTATGAACACAGGTTTGATTGTACACTCTGTGAACACTCTAGCAACTGTATGAACACAGGTTTGATTGTACACTCTGTGAACACTCTAGCAACTCTATGAACACAGGTTTGATTGTACACTCTATGAACACAGGTTTGATTGTACCCTTGTGAACACAGGTTTGAGTGTACACTCTGTGAACACAGGTTTGATTGTACACTCTATGAACACAGGTTTGACTGTACACTCTGTGAACACAGGTTTGATTGTACATTCTATGAACACAGGTTTGATTGTACACTCTGTGAACACAGGTTTGACTGTACACTCTGTGAACACAGGTTTCTTCTTCGTACGCAGTCAGACAGTAACCATTATTTTTTCGAAAAAAGCGGCGGTCATCCTGAGGCTCTCGCCACTGCCATAGAGCTTGTCTTGCAGTTCCACTGGTAATGGCCACATCTGCTCTCTCTGATCCTCGTATGTCGGGCAGTTCTGCAGCAGAAGTTCAGCGGTCATTTTACCAGTACCGCACGGGCATTCGTCGGTACACCCTATCTTCAATTTGTTGAATAGGTGGTACCTCAGTCTGTTGTGGCCAGTGCGAAGTCTGAAGACAACGACCTGCTCTCTTCGGTTCAACTGGTAATAGGCATCGTTTTTGGTGTAACCAGTATGTTCGGTTTCCCATTTGGTCATGTATCTGGCTTTGATAAGCCGTTTTGACTCTTCGTACGTCATATTGGTATCTGTTTGTGGTAGTCTTGCACCTTCTTTTGCCAGTCTGTCTGCCTCCTCGTTGCCTTGGATGTTGCAGTGTGACGGAACCGACTGTACCACTACCCTTTTTGGTGCGGACTGCTGGCACAGTTTGCAGAGTGCTGCTCTTAAGTCATTGAGCTCAGTGTTTTTCTGGCTTTTTAGCGCTGTGACTACGGTGAGAGCATCTGTCAGCAGGACTATATGGCTCTCATTTTCACTGTGTGTCACCATTTCTTCCACTGCCGCCCTCAGTGCCTCTGCCTCCGCTCTGAAATTGCTTGTGTACTTACCAGTAGCGAATGACAGTGTTATTTTTCTGCCATTTGGTAGGTTCAGGAATGCTCCTGCCCCTCCGTTCTGTGTAGTGTTTGTTACAGAACCGTCGGTGTATGCATGGGTCCAGTCCATGCTTGGGTAGCTTTTCTTTATGAAGCTTAGGGTAGTATCTCTCCTTTCTTTTTCAGTCTGGCAGTTTTTGTTTGCAATACCTGGTATATTTTCTACCACCTCTGGAAATATATCCTGCCTCCAGGTAGGTTTTCGTACAGTAGTGATGGGTGTTGGTGTTGTTAGTGCGTTTATGGGATCTTCGTGCATCTTTGCTTTGGCTATTTCTGCAAAGTTTCTCCGCTTTAGTTTCCCATTTCCCAAATTGTTTAGTCTCTGGTGCATTGGATGGTCAGTCAGTCTTCGGAGTTTCTCTGACTGCAGCTGGGCTCTGCAGTCTCTTCTATCGGTCATGGATTGCAGTTTTGTAATCTTTTCAAGTTCTACAATTGGCGTTGACTTCATGCCACCTGTTATAATTCTCATGGCTTGGTTTTGAAGTTTGTTAACTTTATCGAAGTTCGCCTTCGCTGCTGTTGTCCATGCCGCAATGCCATACTCGAGAACTGGTCTCACTCTTCCAGTGTACAGTTTCTTTAGTATACCTTCGTCTGCTCCCCAGCTTGTGCCAGCAAGTTTCCTCATGATTGCCATTCTTTCTCTGGCTTTCATTCGGTTTCTCTCAATCTGACTTTTCCATGTCATGCGCCGATCAAATGTCACTCCCAGATAGGTTGGGTTGTCGTTTGGCTGCAGGATTTTGCCATTTAGACTTAATTTGGTACTTTGGGGTTTTAATGAAAGCGAGAATATTGTGCATGTGGTTTTCTCCTCGTTTATTTTGACCAGCCATGAGTTCGCCCACTCTTCCAGCGATGTTAGGGCCGTCTGCATCCGATTTCTTGCTATGGTGAGATTCTTTTCAGAGGTCCACATAGCCAGATCGTCTGCAAACATTGAGCTATGGACTCTTCTTGGTATATTCTCTGTGATATCGTTTATATATACCAGGAAGAGTGTGGGTGACAATACTCCCCCTTGGGGTACTCCCTGCTCGAGTGTCACCTTTTTGCTCATCTGCCCTTGTACTTGGACTCTGGCCGTTCTTTGTTTGAGGTAGTGGTTGATCCACTTGTACATCTTCCCACAGACATCACTTCTTCTTAGCTTGACTCTAAGTCCGTCCTTCCAGACTTTGTCAAATGCCTTTTCCAGATCCACCCAAACAGCTACTGTGTGTTTCTGTGCCTGGTAGGCATCTTCTATCTCCTGGGCTATGAGGATGACCTGGTCCTCAGTGGATCTGTGCTGTCTAAAGCCGGCTTGCTGTGGAATTAGTATTCGTTTTTCTTCCAGATGCCACATCAGTCTGGTGTTTATCATCCGTTCCATCAGCTTGCCGACACAGCTCAGTAGGCTTATGGGCCTGTATCCATTTGGATCTGTTTTGTCCTTTCCTGTTTTTGGTACTGGTACCAGTATTGCATCTTTCCATGCCTGTGGTACAATTCCCCTTTTCCAGCTTTGGTTCAGGACCGATAGCAGTTTCCTCTTCGCTGTTTGGCCCAGCCCCATCAGCATTTCGTTTGTTATCCCGTCTTTTCCGGGAGATTTCCTTTTCTTTAGTGTTCTCATAGCCTCTTCCATTTCGCGCATTGTTAGTTTGGCCATCATGTGCTCTTCAGGAGCCGTATTTATGTTTTCGTGTCCCTTTAGCTCTTCGCTAATGTCTGTATGCTTATCTGCAGGGACCTCGATGTGGTTTGCTCTGGCATAGTGATCGACAAAGGCGTTTGCGGCTTTCTTACCTGTGATCAAGTTCTCGCCCTGCTTGATAGTAATTTGTTTATTTGACGGGGTTTCGTCGTTCATGGCTCTGACTAGCTTCCATAGCTTGTTCCCGTCTTTGTCCAGGTTTAGACTTTCCGTTTTATTTTTCCAGCTTTCTCTTGCTGTTTGTTTGAGAGTGTGTTTGTACTTCGCCGCGGCGGCTTTGAGGGCGATGTTTGCCTCCATGGATTTTTCTCGCTCTGCCATGTTCCTAGCATTTGTTACTGCATCTTCCACTTTCTGCAACTCATCATTCCAGTAGGGCTTATAGTTTTTCCTAGCTCCTCTTGGGGTGGTTTCAGTGGCGGCTTGCATTATTGCCTTGCTTAGGCTCTCTACCATGGGCTTCATTTTGGTGTTTCGTGTGTTGATGGTTTCACACAGCCCATCTGTCAGGATTGCAAATCTGTCCCAGTCGGCTCGTTTGTAATTCCAACGTGGGAGCGGTTTTGTTTCCTGTGGGCCTACTTCCATGTCAATGGTTAGCCTGATCGGCCTGTGGTCGCTACCTGCCAGTTGGTTTAGCACCTGGCGGTCTATTTTATGGTGTATGTCCTGTGTGGAGAAGGCCAAATCTGGAGTCGAGGTGGTATGCCATGTTCTTGAATAGAAGCTAGGGCTATCCTCCGGCCTATTGATTAGGGAGAGATTTGCATCTATCTCCCAATCTTCCACTTCGTCACCTCTGCTGTCTGTGTCAGAGTATCCCCATCTCTCCGAGTGGCTGTTGAAATCTCCAACTACTATGCAGTTGGAGTCTCTGACCTCCATACTCGAGAGCGATAGGTCTCTATTTGGTGGGAACACAGGTTTGATTGTACATTCTATGAACACAGGTTTGATTGTACACTTTATGAACACAGGTTTGATTGTACACTCTGTGAACACTTTAGCAACTCTATGAACACAGGTTTGATTGTACACTCTGTGAACACAGGTTTGATTGTACACTCACTGAACACTCTAGCAACTCTATGAACACAGGTTTTATTGTACACTTTGTGAACACAGGTTTGATTGTATACTCTATGAACACAGGTTTGATTGTACACTCTGTGAACACTCTAGGAACTCTATGAACACAGGTTTGATTGTACACTTTGTGAACACAGGTTTGATTGTACACTATAGCAACTCTGAACACAGGTTTGATTGTACACGTTCTGAACACAGGTTTGATTGTACACTCTAGCAACTCTATGAACACAGGTTTGATTGTACACATGCTGAACACAGGTTTGATTGTACACTCTATGAGCACAGGTGTGATTGTACACTCTGTGAACACAGGTTTGATTGTACACTTTGTGAACACAGGTTTGATTGTACACTATAGCAACTCTGAACACAGGTTTGATTGTACACTCTATGAACACAAGTTTGATTGTACATTCTATGAACACAAGTTTGATTGTACACTCTGTGAACACAGGTTTGATTGTACATGTTCTGAACACAGGTTTGATTATACACTCTATGAGAACAGGTTTGATTGTACACTCTATGAGCACAGGTTTGATTGTACACTCCGTGAACACAGGTTTGATTGTACACGTTGTGAACACAGGTTTGATTGTACACTCTATGAACACAGACACTATTTTGTATCTGAGTTGCGCAAGTGCATGTGACACCTAGAGTCTGTTGCCTAAAGAAATCACAAAACTGGATGTTGGTGCCACCTAATGACACCTGTCAAAACTAACTACATTTTCCAGCTATCTTCTTCTTGGGCATTGTTCCGGAAAGGATGCTGTGTCATAGTTTACAGCAAAGTTGCAATATTTGTGTGTTTCGGTCCAACACATCCGATTTCAGCTGGCTTTTTGGGTGCCGGGTTTGCCTTCCTGCTGCGAACCCAATTATTTTTGCCATAATGCAGCCCTTTTCCGAGGGCCGTTGTCCAGTTCTTCACTGTTTTCTTTGACACATTTGTCACCATACACTGCCTGCATTCTGTCAACTGGCAAACATCCTTCAGCTGTTAGAAACCGAATCACCGCTTGCTGATCAACTCTGGACAGATTCCGTATCACATTTGCCATGTTTTCAACGATCTGCTGAGAAAACTATGAGGATAATGAAATTTTGCTAACATTTACGGTTGGTATGTGCTCTTTGCACCTGAAGTGATGTCATCATGCACATCATATGTATGTTCACTTTGTGCAATTTGGTCCGGTTTAATTTGAACTCACCTCATATATATATACTCATTTCGGAAGCTCCTACAGCTGAGCTGGTGCCAAATTGTCATCCTTTGGATTACACCAGTAAGGCAGAGAGGGGGATCCTGCAGTTTGGGCAGCCCAGGGTCTCCATATTCAGTGCCCAGGCTTGCGCCCTGAGAAGCTACTCACAGGGTGCCATGCGAATGGTCTGCAAAGACGCCTATGAACATATATATATATATTTATATTTTTATATATATATATATATATGGAGGCTGGCGTAGCCTAGGTGTGAAGCGTCCGTTTTACAATCCCAACTCACTTGGTTCAAATCACGCTTGTGTCCAGTTTGGCAGACATTGTTTTATTTTCACTCCTCCACATACGGAAAGTAATGGCAACATACCATACTGTACACTTGCCAAGAAACTTATAACAGCCAAATAGATTGGCTGTTGGAAGAAGCGACATTCTGCAGAGGACGCACTGCTTACTTGCTCTCTCTCTCTCTCTCTCTGTGTGTGTGTGCGTGCGTGTGTTTTTTTAAATATATATATATATTTTTATATATATTTATATATATATATATGTTTCATTAATATATTTATCACTTGTTATTGCCTGTTTAACTTGAATAATTTATTGATACATATTCAATTGAGCATTTTTTCTTGCTTTCTTACAAATTGTCTGCAGGTTTTTGCCTCAAAATGTTGAACAGTAAGAAGTATGAACCTTAACTTCTGCATAGATGGTCAGAAACCAGTACTTGTCTCAAATATTAACACAAAGTGACATAAATGCTTTCAATTACCTACGTAAGGTAATAGTAGAGCGGTTTGAAGGAAAGTTTCGTTCTGGCTACAGGTTCCATTTTGTAAGTTGGCAGAAGCAGTATGTTTGTCCATTCATGTTAATTGTTTGCATTTATGAATGTTTGTTATGAAACTTTGGCAGAAATATAGTCGCAAAGAAAAATAAACACTATTAGCTAATATACCATAATACTATATAGGTCATAGTGTTTGATATGAATTTGATCTGCAATTTGAAGTTTTAGAAAAACGTTACTTTTACTATGCAGCCAGCCAAAAATTCTTTTCGTATGAAAATATATTTTTTTTCAAAGAAGATTTTTATTGTGTCTTCTTGCCATCTTGAGGCCTTGCCTTTTTGAGGCCCTGCTTCTTGAGGCCTTGTCTTCTTGAGACCTTGCCTTCTTGAGGTCCTGCTTCTTGAGACCTTGCCTTCTTGAGGTCCTGCTTCTTGAGACCTTACCTTCTTGAGGTCCTGCTTCTTGAGACCTTGCCTTCTTGAGGTCCTGCTTCTTGAGGCCTTGCCTTTTTGAGGTCCTGCTTCTTGAGGCCTTGTCTGTTTGGGGTCCTGCTTCTTGAAACTTTGCCTTCTTGAGGTCCCGTTTTTTTTAGGCCTTGTCTTCTTGAGACCTTGCGTTCTTGAGATCCTGCTTCTTGAGACCTTGTCTTCTTGAGACCTTGCCTTCTTGAGGCCTTGTCTTCTTGAGACCTTGCTTTCTTGAGACCTTGCCTTCTTGAGACCTTGCCTTCTTGAGACCTTGCCTTCTTGAGGCCTTGTCTTCTTGAGACCTTGCCTTCTTGAGACCTTGCCTTCTTGAGACCTTGCCTTCTTGAGACCTTGCCTTCTTGAGACCTTGCCTTCTTGAGGTCCTTCTTGAGACTTTGTCTTCTTGAGACCTTGCCTTCTTGAGACCTTGCCTTCTTGAGACCTTGTCTTCTTGAGACCTTGTCTTCTTGAGACCTTGCCTTCTTGAGGTCCTGCTTCTTGAGGCCTTGCCTTCTTGAGGTCCTGCTTCTTGAGGCCTTGCCTTCTTATGGTCCTGCCTTCTTGAGGTCCTGCTTCTTGAGGCCTTGCCTTTTTGAAGTCCTGCTTCTTGAGGCCTTGCCTTCTTGAGGCCTTGCCTTCACGAAGCTTTGCTTCTTGAGGCCTTGCCTTCATGAGGCTTTGCTTCTTGAGGCCTTGCCTTCATGAAGCTTTGCTTCTTGAGGCCTTGCGTTCATGAGGCTTTGCTTCTTGAGGCCTTGCCTTCTTGAAGCTTTACTTCTTGAGGCCTTGCCTTCTTGAGATCCTGGTTCTTGAGGCCTTGCCTTCTTGAGGTCCTGGTTCTTGAGGCCTTGTCTTCTTGAGACCTTGCCTTCTTGAAGTCTTACATTCTTGAGGCCTTACATTCTTGAGGCTTTACATTCTTGAGGCTTTATATTCTTGTGGCCTTACATTCTTGAGGCCTTTCCTTCTTAAGGCCTTACATTCTTGAGGCCTTGCCTTCATTTGTTTTGTTATTGTTGTTTACATGATGGCGGTTCCAATAATTGTATCAAGGTCACTTCAGAAGACACATCGAGCCAGTTCCAGCAACAACCGGTAATTATTTTGTTCATACCTTCTTGATTGCTCAGGGTAAGCAGTTCATAGTTGCTGACGATGTTTGGCCCAAAAACTTGATGAATTTTCTGTAGACGAGTTGATTTTTTTTTTTTTAATGTAATGTGTTTGCCTCACTAGTTTCTACTGGCGGAGGCGCGCCTATTCCATCCCAGACCGTAGTCAATTGGGCGATATTAAGACGCATGAACCAGTGCTTGGATGTATGTGTGCGTCTGTATGTACCTATGCAAGGTTTGTGCGCTCTCAGAAGCCAGCCCAACCAAAGTACAATGGAAGGGTCTCACTCTAAGGGTGCGTGTGACAGTTGTGCAAGACTGTGCCTGTAGGACAGAGTCAAATGAAACAGAGTCAAGTGAAAAGAGAGAGAGAGAGCACTCTGGAAGGCTTCTTGTTACCATAGACAGGTTGTGAAAAAAAAGGCGACAGTTTGGACATTTCTTTTTCTATTTCTCTCCAACACTGTTCACACCGGGTTGAAGAATTGAAAGTACAAGAGAGATGGCGGGGAGGGATTGGGTCAAAGCTTGAGAAGGGATACTGGTAGCATTATTCGACAGTGTCTGCCCTGGAATCTGGTGGGAAAGAGAGGCAGACCTCGACCAACCTATAGATGGGAAGTGGAGGCAGTTAGAGAGAGTACTAGCCAGTCATGGAGAATTGGTGCACCTGGCAGCTGATTGACTTAGCTTGGCTTCGTTCGTTCTCAATCTCCCGCTATCAAACCCTAAACGGGTTTATGTAGCAGAATGTAGTCCAGAGAACGGAATGTGTTGTGTCGTAGTTTACAGCTTGACTGCGATATTTGCACCTTTCGGTCCAATACATCCGACTTCAGCAAGCATTTTTTTAGTACTGGGTTAGCATTCCCTCTTTAATCCCTTCTCCTTAGCCAGTCTGCCCTGCTGCAGCCTGTTTTTCAGGATCACCACTTGGAGGTGTAGAAGGGTCTTGGCAGCTCTGATTCACTGGCCCTGACGCTAGCAGCCCGCTATGGGTCGCTGACCACTGCAGCTCATCCGCTGCTCAGCATCTTGATTCCCTGGCAACTGATTGAAATTCATGACAATTATTTCTTGAGCACCTATGCTCCGCATGGGATTGAATGGTTTTAATCAATTTATTGAATGTAACATGAATTTCGATTTTTACATTTTCAGCACTTCGATGATAACCCATATTTCTATAATGACCATCTATGTAAAGAGGTGTATATTAATAACCCTCCTGGAGCCAAGCCATCATGGTCCAAACCAATATCATGGAAGGAATGTACGGTGAGTCGTTTGCATTATATCATCTCTTTCTTCTTTTGTCCGACGTCTCTTGCCTTGCGGGTGGCAGATTGGAGATATGGATAGACTTCTGGTTTGTGCTAGGTGGAAGACATGTGCTTCTGATATCTTAAACTTTTGGAGTGCTTCTTTGATTCCCTCTATCTATGGTTGTGAGACATAGGCAGTTATAGCTGACCTACAGCGGAGGATACAGGTCTTGGAGATAAGATTTTTCCAAAGACTTCTAAACGTCACATTCAAAGACTGAGTTACAAAATGAGGAACTATGAGAAAGAATTGAAACAGTAATAGGGCCTTTTGAAGACCTCTTGGCAACTGTCAAAAGAAGGAAACTCGCTTGGTACGTTCAAATATTGAGATCAAACAGTCTTGCAAATGCAATCTTGCGCGGACAGGTGCAAGGCGGACAACAAAAAGGTCATCCCAAAAAGAGGTGGGAGGACAATGTAAAAGAATGGACCAATCTTCCACCAGAGGTGACATTGGCAGCGGCTGCTGGCGTGGGGTTATAAGGGTGCCTTTATGGGTGCTCCACAACCTCACCTGTTATGTGATGACCTGACCTGACCCATTATTGCTGGAGTCGACCTCATGCTTGTGACCCTGAAACTTCCATGTAATATGACCTCGCTGCAGGTTAATCATACTGCGTCCTTGTCAAATGTCCAATCCACTGTATTTTATGTGTTTCGGTATAGTAATTAAATCGATGTAGTCCCTCACCATTTTCTTTAACGTGATGTTGCAAATATTTTGTTGGAAATTGACAATCCTGCTGCACTTTGCACACAGCACATCTCACAGGTTTTGATCTTACATTTGTGCATATCAAATAGGGCCCCAAGTTTGACACTGATAACATAAAGTAGGGATGATCAGTGTGTTTATCAGCGTCTGTTTAGTGGACATGGTGGCACTTGGAAGTTTCAGTACCGATGCTAGATGGTAGTGTTCCTTGTTTGCATTTTGAATTCTATTTTTTATCTCCCTGACCAATCTGCCATTTTCAGTGAATACACTTAACTTAACATCTTTATACTGGTTTAGAAGACTCTACAGATTGTGTATACAACTAGTTTCATGGAGGGTGATTTAACCGATGTGCAGCCTGGCTCATGCTTGGGATGTGAGGAAAGCTACTGTAACTCTTCACTTAACGTCCTTTTCAGGATGCACAAAAGAGTAATCTACTCATTGTGGGCATTCGCAGACAACAACCTCCAGACATTTTGACTTATGTCTTTCCACTGGTCCAAGGTAGCTCGGGACCAGAGAGTAAGGTTGAAGACCAGTGCAGTTCTTCTTCACTATACTCCAAATTCATTGCAAGTTACATGATCAAGACAAAGTCTGATGGTGTTGCCATCATCACAGGAAATGACCTTTCCAAGCCAAAACAATGTCCATATGTTTTCAACTCAATGTTATTGTAATATATTTGTAGGCTTGGCTTGGCTTCGTTCGTTCTCAATCTCCCGCTACCAAACCCTAAAAGGACTTAAGTAGCAGAATGTAGTCGAGAGAATGGAATCCGTTGTGTTGTAGTTTACAGCTTGACTGCAATATTTGCACCTTTCGGTCCAACACATCCAACTTCAGCAAGCATTTTTTTAGCATTCCCTCTTCGATCCCTTCTCCTTAGCCAGTCTGCCCTGCTGCAACCTGTTATCCAGGATCACCGCGTGGTGTAGAAGGGCCTTGGAGGCTCTGTTTCGCTGACCCTGACACTAGCAGTCAGCTATGGGTCGCTGAACACTGCAGCTCATGCGCTGCTCAGCATCTTGATCCCTATTTGTAGGTTTAAAATTTGTCATGAAGTTTCACAGGAAAATGACCATATTATATACACACTAAGTCGCCCTGGTGATAAACCATACAACAGCACTTTTTTCAATTCACTATTAAGTGAGTTAATAAAAAATAATAATGTTTACTAATGCATCAGTGGCCCGTTGTGTCGATCAATGACTTCCATGGCCACATACTACAGCAAAAACGGACACTCCAGTTGCTAGTCGTCAATTGGTTGAATCCTAGTCCATGTTGTGGCCTGTCAACATCCATAATGGATTAGAACATGAGAGCAAAGTTAGACCATCTGCCAGTTAGGCGCCATCTTTGATGCTCTCAATATATATATATATATAGCATAGGTCCTGATTTCGTTCACGAACAAAAAAATATGCAAAAAATAATTATTCATTATTTTTATATTTGTCTAAATGCAGAATTTGCTAAAAGACCTAAATGCTGATGGACAAATATCTTGTGAATGTCAAGAGACAAAGAATGTCGAAGAAGGTAGTTCGTGCAAGAAGAAGTAAGTTTTTAAACTAATTACTCGACCACCATTTGGTTTGGGTCTGCTGTAGTATTTTACTGTCTTCACACTGTCAAACATCATCTTGATTATATCCAAAGAAAGCGGTTATGTGCCTGAGGATATTATAACAAAAAATGTAAAGTTACCCATAGCATTACTGCCGTAGGGGTGTGAGGTGTTAGCAACCTCACATTTCAAAGGCTTGGCTATAGGAGGGCTGTAGCCATCTCCTCTCCCTCGCCGCTTTTACTTCTCGGACTGAACTGGTACCCATTTAAGGCTTGGTAGACGCGGGAGCCGTTGCGTTCTGAAAAAACACATTTCTGCCTCAACTGGGAATGAGCCCAAGACCACTCAGATGCGAAGCCAGCGCTCTAACCACTGCACTACGTGGCTCCTAAGGATATTTATATCTCCATAAGCTTATCCCGGAATGATACTGGTGGTTGTCATATGTGCTTCGTCTGCTCCTCAAATGTTAGGCAATAAAGGAAGCAGTGATCCCTCTTAGGTTATGTGTCTCCATTGCGCCTGTCCAAGAACGAAGCTCATGATGGCCATAGAAGGTTTGTTAAAAAGGTAACGGACCTTAATTTTTCTAGCAGAAACAAATGTAGCGGTGTAGAGGACCTTCATGTATATGGTTTTCCTCCCCTATTCTCCTGCAGACGGCATAGATGAGGTCTGTTAGTGAGTGTAGCGAACTTTCATTTGCCACGAGACGACTAAACGACTTGAGCAGTGATATTACAAAAGCTTGGCAATACCCAAGTGCAAACCATTCGGAAGATTCAACAGGCTTTCGGGGACGATGCCAGGAGCATTACACGAATTAAGGAGTGGTACAATCGCTTCAAAGATGGCCACACATTGACGGACCACATTCCAGTAGGCCCCCAACAAACTGAAATGACGGGGTCATTGACCAAGTGGGGACTTTGTGGGGACAGCACCATCTTAGAACTTACAGACAAAATGGGGATAAGCATTAGTTTGACACACTCCATTTTTAGTGAGGATTTGGTAACGTGGAGAGATTTGGTGAGATTCGTGACGAACCTGCTAATAATGGAGCAGAAGCAACTCCATCAAGAAGTCACGCTGGACATGCTTCCTGAACGTCATGATCACTGATGTTGGTTGCATTGTGGGTTCAAAAGTCTCTGTCGCCTCCTATCACCCAGAGGTGCATAGGACATCAACCAACCCTCGCCAAGCAGCTCTGTCCTGTGCTATCACCCAGAGGTGCATAGACCATCAACCAACCTTCGCCAGGCAGCTCTGTCCTGTGCAATCTTTTCCACTTGCTTCCAGCTTAATCTGTTTTCTTTACTTCCGCCTCCAGATCTCGTCTCCATGTATTCCTTGGTCTGCCTATGCCTCTCTTTCCCTGGGGGTTCCATGACAGGGATTGCCTGGTGATACTGGCCTGGAGCTTTCTTAATGTATGACCCATCCATCTCCACTTTCTTCCTAAGATTTCCTGTTCCAATTAACCTTGTCCCACTCTCTCCCACAGTCTGTCGTTTGTAACTTTGTCAAACCATTGCATACCAAGAATCTTTCTCAGGCATCTGTTAACAAAACCCTGCAGTCTCCTGTCATTGCTTTTGGTGATCCTCCAGGTTTCCACTCCATACAACAGGAATGGCTTCACATTTGAATGGAAAATCCTTATTTTTGTCTTCCTTCTTATTTCCTTGGAGTTCCATATGGGTTTCAACATTCCGAATGCACCTCTTGCTTTTTGTATCCTTGTTTTTATATCCTCGTCTGTCCCTCCTTTAGCACCAAAAGGAAGGAGGGTTCAAGAGTATGACTCGTAAACCAAGGTGCAATCATCACAGTGGAGACATTCATTATCCTAGAGGTAAAAAAGTGAGGTAGGTGCGCAGCAATGTCAAAGTCATGTTGACCAGTTTTATTTTGCTCCCATGGGGAAATGCACCACAAGTATACACCACAAAGTCAAAACATTACCAAAGAGTACTACCTGGAGCTTATCTGTCATCTTTGTGATGATGTGCGATGCAAAGGACTGAACTTGTGAGCAACGGGAACTTGGCAGCTCCATCATGGCAACTCAAATGCCTATTCTTCGCAACTGATTCAAACTTTCTTGACCAAACACAACATTCCTCTCCTCCGTCAAGCTTCCTACTCTCCCCAAACGGCTCCTTGTGAATTTTGACTGTTCCGCAAGCTGAAAATGCTGTTGAAAAGGACCCGATTTAAGTCACGACTAGTACGGAATGCGAAGGCCCATCTGTACTTCATTCCCAAAGAGGCCTTCCTGAAAAGCTTCCAACAATGGTGGGACTACTAAGAGAAATGTATGCAGTCCCAAGAAGAGTACTTGAAGATTAGGATTCAGACCTCCAGATCAGTAATTTCTTTTTCCCAAACAAAGGCCCGCTACATTTTGAACAGATCTTCCATGTGCTTCACATGTTCCTCACATGTTATACACTTGACAAAGCAGTGATCAGACTGAGAATATGTGTCTCCATAGAGCTTGTCTAGGAATCATATTGGTGATGGCCATACGTGCTTTCTCTATTCTTTTATGTTGGCCACTGTTGCAGCAGAAGGTCGGCAGTTTATGTTACTATATCACAATTACACCTATCAACAGTTTCTTTTTTAATTTTCCTGATTAATATGTTGAAGTATGTGGTCTGAAGGTCACCACTTGTTCTCTCCTGTGGCAAAGGTATGAGTATAAATCCCATCGACCTAGCTGTAAATGGGTACCTCGCATACAACTAGGGAAGTAAATGGCAGTTGAGGAAAAGAACTGGCCACCCTGCCTCATACAAGCTGTGACTTAGTATACTGAAGACTTTAACAACTTCATTCCCTGACAGTAGTGTAACTACTATGGGACAAACTTTGACTTAGTATACTGAAGACTTTAACAACTTCATTCCCTGACAGTAGTGTAACTACTAAGGGACAAATCTTGACTTAGTATACTGAAGTCTCTAACAACTTCATTCCCTAACAGTAGTGTAACTACTATGAGACAAACCTTAACTTAGTATACTGAAGTCTATAACAACTTCATTCCCTGACAGTAGTGTAACTACTATGAAACAAACCTTAACTTAGTATACTGAAGTCTAAAACAACTTCATTACCCGACAGTAGTGTAACTACTATGAGACAAACCTTAACTTAGTATACTGAAGTCTATAACAACTTCATTCCCCGACAGTAGTGTAACTACTATGAGACAAACCTTAACTTAGTATACTGAAGTCTATAACAACTTCATTACCTGACAGTAGTGAAACTACTATGAGACAAACCTTAACTTAGTATACTGAAGTCTATAACAACTTCATTCCCCGACAGTAGTGTAACTACTATGAGACAAACCTTAACTTAGTATACTGAAGTCTATAACAACTTCATTCCCCGACAGTAGTGTAACTACAATGAGACAAACCTTAACTTAGTATACTGAAGTCTTTAACAACTTCATTACCTGACAGTAGTGTAACTACAATGAGACAAACCTTAACTTAGTATACTGAAGTCTATAACAACTTCATTACCTGACAGTAGTGTAACTACTATGAGACAAACCTTAACTTAGTATACTGAAGTCTATAACAACTTCATTACCTGACAGTAGTGTAACTATTATGAGACAAACCTTAACTTAGTATACTGAAGTCTATAACAACTTCATTACCCTACAGTAGGGGGCAAAATTGTTTTGATGCCTGCCTGTTGACATGGAGGATATTGAATCGAATCCTCGGTAAGGCATGTGTAATTTTTGTTGTTGCGGGTGAAATAAACAAACATAGCTAGCACACAACGTGGCGACAGCAATGATGAAGCGGTCTGTAGTCCTCTGCCTAAAAACTCTCCAGCTAACACAGCAAATAAAGTCGGATAACTGGGTTTTTTCACAGTGTAGCTACTATGGGACAAACCTTGACTTCACTTTACAGAGTGTTGGTAATGGAGGGAGTTGGTGGTAGTTGTTGCTTCCACAATTCGGACAATGATGACCATCCAGAAGATGGTGTTTTGCTGTTCGACATCCGTCTCAAGCTTTCTAGAATGTTCTACCTATTTCATTCTCGCTCCCTTGTCCTGCAATTGTCCCCCTTATTGCAGTCTTATTCATTCGTTCTCAATCCCCCCTCTACCAAGCCTCAAAAAGGGCTTTGCAAGTAGCAAAATGTTGTCCGGAGAGCGAAACGCGTTGTGTCGTAGTTTACAGCTTGCCTGCGATATTTGCACCTTTTGGTCCGACACATCTGGATTCAGCTGGAATTTTTGGGTACCGGGTTAGCCTTCCTGCCAGTCTGCCCTGCTGCAGCCTGTTATACAGGTTCCCTACGTGGAGGTAGAGAAGGGTGTTGCCAGCTCTGGGACGCTGGCCCTGACGCTAGCAGTCAGCTTTGGGCTGCTGACAGCTCTTGCACTGCTCAGCACCTTGATCCCATTGCAGTCTATCTGACCGCTTTCTCATAACATAGACACCACACAGGGCTGCCCCCACCCCAATTTTCTAATGTGTATATAGAAAGGTGACGATCGATGTAGGACACACTTTGTAACACGACTTCACAAAATGACAGCTTAACGGATACCTACCTCACCAAAGGCAGGGTGCAGGTCCTACATTGCTGAGTAGGTTCTGTGTTATTTTGTTGTTTCAAATGCCCATAATGAGTAGGTTTACTCTTTTGTGTGCCCTGGAAAGAACGTTTAGTGGCAGGTTGCAGTAGCTTTCCTCACATCCCGAACGTGCTGATGAAGGTGGACCGAGGTCCTCCAGGCGGTTGTGCTATGCTTGGCTTCATCTGCTCACTACTGCAGGGATCACGTCGATCTCCCACATCATTAGCCAGGAGGTCATGCAAACAGCCTGTTTCCAGGGAGGGCTACTAGGAAGCCGAGGTGAGTGTCTTGGTCAGTACATTTTGCCTGACCCTGGCTAACATGTCTGATTAGTATATTATGTCTGACCAGACATTAGTCTTCCTCGACTAGGTTTAAGTGTAAACAATGAAGAAAAGAAGTCTGGATGCTTGACAACCCAAATCTGCACGTTCTTCCAAGCTGAGTAAGCTGCAAGACGAGAACAACCCACAAACAATAGTCAAGTGTGAATCTGAAAGACAAATCAACAAAGACATGGAACCAAACCTTCTAAGGACCAACCAGATGGATTTTCAAAACAAAAGAATAGCTTTTGGCTACCTGTCATTGGACACTGATCTACCTGACTGAATACCAGTATTCCAGTAAAACACTGTCTTTGTATAATGGTTAAGAAACTAGTATGACATACGAAGAGTCAAAACGGCTTATTAGGGCTAGATACATGACCAAATGGGAAACAGAACATACTGACTACACAAAAAACAATGCCTATTACCAGTTGAACAGAAGAGAGCAGGTCGTGGTCTTCAGACTTCGCACTGGCCACAATAGACTGAGGTACCACCTATTCAACAAATTGAAGATACGTGGCACTGACGAATGCCCGTGTGATACCGGGAAAATGACCGCTGAGCATTTGCTGCAAAACTGCCCGACATACGAGGATCAGAGAGAGCAGATGTGGCCATCACCAGTGGCAACACTAGACAAGCTCTATGGCAGTGTCGACAGCCTCAGGATGACCGCTGCTGTTTTCGAAAAAATAAAGGTTGACGTCTGACAGCGTACGATGAAGAAGAAGTATAATGGTTACCTGCTTAGTCCAGGAAGAATGAACAAATCTCATAATTCATCCAATTTATAAATGCTGAGTATTTCTGTCTTGTAGAAAAGAGACATCGTTGTCATTCTTTCACTGGTACACACAACCAACCTGTGCAGAGGATGACAGTATTGGACATGCTATTAGAGATGAGGTCTGGAATGATCCAATGACATCTCTCGAGGTATTTGTAATTATTTATCCATTACTTTGTCCGTTGAACTTTGTCCGGCGATGAACTCAGCAAGGAACTCCGTATCTAGACATCCCAGGAAGTCAAGAGCAGAGAAAATAGCAGAGTCAACTGCTGACTACGTTTGCCAGTTGTGTCATAGACTTTTCCAGGCTTAAATTGGCTTGATCAGTCATGAGAGCACACACATACTCAAGGTTGCATTATGACACGTGATGATGTTGGAGGTCTTCATTGATGACGATGGACGAATTATTACTTTGTTCGTCCATTTGGGCTGTTGAGTGTTGAAGGGAGCTAATGTTTGCTCTTTGGCTAAAGTGTGTTGTATCAGCCATTGTGATCAGTCCGTCTGCCTTGGTTAGTTGGGTAAAGGGAAAGTACCAAATCTTTTTTTCTGGTAGTTTCAGGCATGGGAAGGCTGAAACAGAAAGGCAAAAAGAAAACTTCAGATTAGGTGGCAAGGTCAAGAGCTTGAACACTGCACAGCTCCCAAATATCTAGGCGTGAAGTTAGACTGAACACTGGTCCTACATGACGCACTGCCAGGAAACAAAGCGTAAGATACACGAAAAAAATAATATCCTAAAACTGACCGGCACAACATGAGGGGCACAACCATCAATCCTCTGGACATCTGCATTTGCCCTGTGTTTTTCCGTAGCTGAATATGCTGTGCCAGTCTGGAAAAACGCTGCCCATGCAAAACTAGTTGATACAGCAATAAATAAGGTGCGTCGATTAGTATCGGGGTACCTAAAATCAACTCCCATTGATAAAATATACTCCATAATTTGCATAGCACCACCTGAGATTCGAAGAAGTGTCGCAGAAATCGAACGAGAAAAACAGGAGCACGACCAAAGGCACCCAATGTTTGGACATCAGATACAGAGTACAAGACTCAAATCCAGACATAGCTTCCTAAAATCAAAACAGCCCATACAGACAAGCCGAGAAAGCCGCCATATCGAGAGATGGCACGAATTGATACAGCCCCCAGAGATGGAACTTCGGAGGAACCTGCCCCCGGACATCATCTACCATACACAACATGAAAGTCGATGAATAGACTGCGAACTGGTGTATCACGGTGCAAGAGAAATATAAAACGATGAGGATACACAGATGATGGCACATGTGACTGTGGCCACAATACAGAACCCAGACCACCTGATGACCTGCGCCAACCTCCAGGAAACATGCTTGAGGCAAATTATAATGCAATCCATGTCGCTGAATACTGGATGCATACTGTATAACATGGTGCTTGGACACAGAAAGAAAGAAGAAGAAGGGCTGAAAGAACACTTCTATTAACTTTCCCAGAAAATCCCCTGAAACCAGAACGCTAATATTGTTAACTGCACTTTGAACTAAATTTGTTTCATGTTACCAGCATTTCAGGATTTTGATTGTTATATGGTAAGGGAAGTAACTCATTGTATTTTCATTTGTGAAACCAGCAAGGAGTGTTTGTTAGAAAACTGGTTACAAAATTCTGGCCTGTAAGAGTTAGAGGTCTCAGTTAACCACCTCAAAGCCGAATTCACTGCCTCGGTCTCCATTCTCATACTGTAAGCTGCTGTCATGTATGCGCCCTACTGCTGTTAATCAATATTTCTATATGAACCTACATATGTGCTGCTTACATCAGAAGTGACGTTATCATGCGCATTGAATGCATGTTCACGTGGTGCAGTTAGGTCCGGTTTCATTTGAACATGCCTCGTATGTATTTATTTGGTGATTAAGCGTTTTTGAACTTTATTTTATTCATACAACAGGGTCAACGCAAATTCCCGGACAAATGGGAGGAGAACTTCAATTTTGTTTCAGCGAATGATGATATAGTCTGCAGAGCTGTAAGTCATGTACCTTAACTTACAAATTAACTTCTTTATACTGGTTTAGAAAACTACAAAGTCTGTAAACTTCACTTGATTTAAAAATTACTATGCACATCCAATCTATTCTTGAATGCATTAATTGATCCTTCCCTCTGTAATGATTAAGGTCTTTAGATGCTTTTATTTTGCCAATGTAAAAAGGACCTTTTTAATGCCAAGTACGATGGTATTTTAAAATATAAGGTGCGAATCCTTTCAGACATAATTCTAATTATTACCAGTAATTAACATTGTCGCACATGAGTCGGGGTAACCCAGTAGTTAATGCACTGACTTCCTGGCCAAGCGATTGAGGTTCGGTCTCCAGTTAGTGCAGGATTTTTGTAATTGCAAAATGGCTCATGGGGTGACCCAGCCACAAAAATTGGGTACCAGAATAATCTGGTAATGTAAAGGCGGCTGGCCTGATTTTGACTTCTTGACCCCTAGTGTGCTGTTGTTCAATAAAACATATGGACCTAACACCGAATTCCCAATATGCCACACTGGCATATTGATGGGATCTTTACTTACTTTACTTTACACTTTCAGTTCAGTCCAGGTGCCATCTCCGCATCGAAGGTCGGCTGCAATGAATCTTCAGTGTACTCTATCTCTTGTTGTAATGATGCAATCTGAGAGCCATTTTCCAGTTCATCTCCTGATGTTATCCACCCACTTAAAACGTCTGTCTCTTGAACGACTGGCTTCCACCCTACCCTCCAGTATGGTCTTCAACAAGGAGGTATGTCTTGTTATATGACCAAAATAACGTAACTATCTAACCCTGATTTCGGTCATTAATTCTTTTTTACCCCCAAAATTTTCAATACGTCCAAATTTATTTTTTTCTCTTTCCAAGAAATGCGACCCAGTCTTCTATAAAACCACATTTCAAAGGCTTCGATACTCTTTTCCAACTTGTTATTCATTGTCCATGTTTCTGCGCCATAAAGTAATGGTGAGTATACATAACACCTGACAATTCTCATTTTCAAATTCTGATTTATCTGTTTGGATGCCAGTATGTGTCGCATGTTGCCGAACACCATCTTGGCCATACCTATTCTGTTTCTGATTTCTTTTTCACAGCTGCCCTATTCCGTTATTATATGACCTAGATAGGAGAAACTCTGTACCTGTTTGAGTAGTTGATCTTTTATTTTCATCTGCATGCGTTTTTTCTTGTCACCTTTCCCAATTATCATAGTCTTTATTTTCTTTATGTTTATGTCCAATCCAAACTCTTGACTTATTTTGTATATTGATGTCACAATTATTGCTCACTTTTTGCCATAAAAACTGTATCATCTGCATATCTAAGATTATTCATTGCCACTCCTCCAATGACAAGCCCTGGTATCTCCCTATCTGTTTAACCTTAAGCATGTTATGTCCGATCCCTTCTAACCAACTCTGCCTACAAAAACGGTGTACGGAAGACAAAAAATATTTTTGGAACAGAGTCACTCCCGACAGCCATTTTTTACTGCTGAATACGCCCTCCATATATACACGATATTTTGCCGGTTAAAGTATCGTATGTTCGATTACAAATGGCTTTTGAACAGTTTTAATTTTGTTTATGCCGTTTGGAGCAAGCCGACTTTTCGCGAAAGGGGAAGTAGGTTGTTGGGAAAAATCTTTATCGAGTAGATTTGTTTATTTTGTTTGAATTGGAAACTAACAGTTGTGTCGATATTGTAAACACAGTATCGATACGCTGTTGTGGTTTCCATGGTTTTCTATCGAAGCGACTAGGCCTAGTGGTCGAGTCCAAATTTTTTCCGAGATTTTCATAAATTTTCAACTTCATCTTTTTGAATCTCAAAAACTAACAAACACACAACAACAACAATAACACCCACATGTTCGTAATGCTATTGTGTGTCTACACGCCAGAAAATCATATTTATTGACAAACAAACATAAAAATTAAAAATTTTCTAAGACGACTACCAAAGGGAGAAATTAAGAAAATTAATTAGGTCAAATTTTTTCAAAAAACTGCTGGCATGCTGAAGGTTAAATATTATTTCTGTGTATATATTAAAAGGACAGAGGAATAATACACTTTACTTTTCTAAATATTTGTCATTGCATTTGATCTATCGCTACACCGCTGTGATGGGAGGCTACGACATGGCTGGGACCTGGGGCTTGCGTCTCAGCCCGGCCAGGTCGAGCCACAGAAATGCACCTGGATAAATGCACTCCTGCCTTGCTCTTTACCTCTGTCTGCTATAGTCATCCCAATGGACGCAGAAGAGATGCAGTCCAGCGGACATTGCACCCTCTCCCCTATTGTGACAACCTCCCAGGTGGCGGGGAATGCTAGGCGTACCATCACTGCAGATGAGCCGAGAAAATACAAGGAGCAAAGAGATACCTCACTCACATGCATATGCTACGTTTCTGGCAGGACGAGACGATCCTGGGACACAGTCACACTGGACTGCCTCTCTTCCGGGATAGTACAAACTAGTACATAGTCCATCATATCATATCATTGCCAAACCCTATAGACACGAGTGGGGAAGACTCGATAGTCCTGCAAGACAACTTCCCAAAGAGAGACAACTCTGACCAAAAACAACTGCTGCCTTGCAGTTAGGCTGGGGACAGCCAAAGGCTAAGGAGGGCAACCCTACAGAAACGCCTGTTGAAATCGGATGCACTGAGCCACTGGCTTAACAAAATAAAACAGTGCAACGTAAATATCGCTGTAAACAGCGTACGATAAAGAAGAAGAAGAAGTTCTATCGCTACACTAATGTAACTATCCCAGTATACAAGAAATCAGTGTAAATTTCCTGTAAGCAGGTAAATGCGGCTTTCTGAACTTGCTCGTCGGTTGCATATCGCTTTCCAGATATGTACTTCTTCAAAGGTCCAAGATATGAAAGTCACTGGGTGTTAGGCCAGGACTGTGAGATGGGTATTCAAACACCTCCCATTTAGAGTGCTGTAGAAGTTGATATGTACTTTTGGCATTGCGCGGTCTGGTGCTATCATGCAGCAAAATGACGCCTTGCCGCAACAAACCAGGTTTGGTCCGGTTTCATTTAAACACGCCTCGTACTTTATATTTTCCTGCTATATTCATTCTACACTCTCCTCAACAGGCCCATGGAATGCAACGCCACAAAGAGCTGAAGTATTGCGAGGAGGTCATAAGAGAAAATGCATCTCAGATGTTGCATTATGCGATGAGTGGCCAAGTTGGACCTGAAAGATTAGTTGTATCTCGTCTCAGTGCTGGACCGCTGTTAACACAAATAGTCAGCATAATGAATGATATGATCAAGGAGAAAGAGTAAGTTATAAGATCAGTGACACCATCCATATCACACTTCGTAGCCATAAGTCATAAGCGATCCGTTCCTTGGCAAGGCTGTTTACCTTGACGACTTGGGAGGCAGTGCATAGCTACTGACGTCATGAAAATTGAGATGCGCAGGTCGTCTGTGGTTAACTTACATTGTTCGTGGATACCGACGGCCGTTTTAATCAAACTTAAAATCGAACGGCTACGTAGAAACAGTCTAAACACTACTGATCCGTCATGTATGGTTAGATACAAACAATGGCGATCGTGGAATTAGTTTTAGGCTTTTGGAAATGATTTCTTATGTTTTTCACTTCGATTTGAAAATTCATCAATCGTTGGGAATGGGGGAGTCAAGTTTGTGAAATGGATTTTTTTGAGTTAGAACTGATTAAATTGTTTATTTAGATACAATAATTACATTTATAGTCGACGTGACAGACATAGCCATTATGACAAATATCGGTAATCCGTTGCCTGCAATTTAAAAAAAATATTTTTTCAACCAAGGCACACTGACGGTGAGTCTAAGTATACTGATTTTTCAACACTATCACTTTAATTTTTTTAAATCTCAGAACATGGACATGACGAATTCAGCAGTATAAAAATGGCTATCAGTAGGGTCTCCGTACTTAGAGCAAAAAAATGTCAACATTTTATTTTTTGACAGCGTCACGAGCATGGCGCAGACAGCGGCCTGCAGCGTGGTAAAGGATAATGAGAAATGTTTGAGAAGATGAGAACATTGAAAGTTACGACCCATTTACGATTGACGGGTATGAGATTCCAGAGTTACGATACGCAGACGACACAGTAAAATTATTAAGAAGTGCAGAAGGGGTAGAGCAGCTAATTTGAGCCATAAATGGATATAGTAAAGATCAAAACCTGTTTATAAACATAAATAAAACAAAGATAATGACCACCTACAAAACACAATGTCAGCATAAATTTACAGTGGGTGGTGAGGAAATGATTAGGTCAGACATTTTGAATATCTGGGCTCCAGAATTGACAAAAATGGTGACTGCTCTAAAAAAATCAGAAGACTAGCCATGGCAATGCAGAGACTGAACAGCCTGAAGAAATTAGGGCAGAGCACCAACAAAATGATAAAAGTAAAAGTCATGAGAGCCTGTGTTTTTCCTGTGGCAGCTTATGGCTGCGAATCATGGACGATTACCAAAACTTCCAGACAAAGAATCAAATCCTTCGAGCCAACATGTTACAGAAAGATCCTCAGAATACACTGGACAAAGAAAAAGACAAATGTAGACATTCGACAAGAGTTGAGCATAGAGGAGAACTGGTTTATCAATTCCATTTTGGCTAGAAAATGCAAATACTTTGGTCACATCAAGAAACACAATGATCTTGAGAGAACGGTGATGGAAGGTAGGGTGGCAGGTAAAAGAGGAAGGGGTAGACCAAGAAGATGATGGCACCAAGATATCGAGGAATGCCTAGGTATGACTGTTACGGAGGCTGGAGATTTGGCAAGGGAACGAGTTTCTTTCAGACAGACTGTGACGTTCTATAAAGGACATGCTACACGATTGAACTGTTTAGTGCATTTTTAAATAAAGCTTTTTTTTTAAAAAATTATTTATTTTATTCTTATTTGTCTTTCGGAAATAAATCTTTCTTATATTAAAATATGATATATTATGAAAAGAAATTAGCACTCAATATTTTATAGAAATCTCAAATTTCTCATTAAATGACAAGTGAAGTTAAAACAAAAGCTTTTCATAATTTGATACACAAGGGGAAGCTACAACCGTATTTTAAAATGTCTACCAGGAACCTCACAAGTGAGAGGCCTTTTGTTTGTTTTAGTGGAATACTCTTCAAGTGTTTTGTCATTGCATTTGCACCATTTTTGAGAAAATTTCAGCCATATAGCTTATCGAGAAGTGTCTGAATTTTCAAACACAAGATTTGACACTAGCTGGCTGACTATCGAGGTTGTTGTTGAATGCCCATTTGTGCACCCTAAATAGGACGTTAAGTGGCTTGTTGTCGTAGCTTTCCTTACATCCTGAGCGTGCTGATGTAAAGTGGACCGGGGGTCTTCCAGGCGGTTGTGCTATGCTTGGCTTCATCTGCATTTCGCTCACTACCACGGGGGATCACGTCGAACCTCACCTTGTTAGCCAGAATGTTGTCCTCGACAACAGCCCATTTCCAGGATGACCAGCAAGGAGATGAGGTGAGGTTCTTGGTCAGTATATATCTCCTGACCCTGGCTAACATTGTCTGGTCAGTATGTTTTACCTGACCAGAAGTTAACCTCATCGGCCCAACTATCGAGGTGGAATAAACGCTTTTAAAAAGTGCAATCACGTATTTACATTTTTTAAACTTTCATGCCATGTTAAAAGATTCATTTAGGCAAGTGAATGATGCCAGAGCCTAGAGAGGACCAGAAATCGGAAGTGACCACAATAAACAAAATAACTGAAAGAGGAGACATCCTAAAAGAACATCCTCAATCAAACACGAAATCAAACAACCAGAGAAGGAGTAACAAGAATAAAGGCCAACAAACAAAGAAGGCCAGATACCAGGTGCTTATATCAACAGTGGGATCAAGATGCTGGACAGTGCATGAAATAGTGCCCATAGCCGACTACTAGCAGCAGGGCCAGTGAACAACAGCTGCCAGGAACCTTCTACACCTCCACGCGGTGATCCTGTATAACAGGCTGCATCAGAGCAGACTGGATAAGGAGAAGGAATCGAATATGGAAGGATAACCCGGTCCTCAAAAATGCCTGCTGAAGTTGGATGTGTCAGACTGGAAGGAGCAAATATTGCAGTCAACCTGTAAGCAACGACACCGCGGATTCTGTTTTCCTGGTAACAACCTGCTACTTGCAAAGCCCTTTTCAGGGTTTGGTAGTGAGAGAACTTCTTGTTAAAATTCAAGATTATCCTCAAATCAGGAACAGCAAAAAACATGTGGAGATGTCGCAGTCAAGAAGGATATAAAGAACAATTCTGGGGGGAACAGAACATGTCAAAATGACAAGGGACAAAACAAGGCATGGAAGCCAAGAATGCAGCAGGGAAAACAGCGAAATAGAAATAATATGTCAGATTTAGGATGAAAAGCCAAGAAAATGGTGTTAACAGCAAAACAAAAATTCTGGGAGGACTGAAACGGAAGACAAAGTTCCAGATACAACAGGTTCTAATACAGAGGAGGAAATCAATGACAGGGAAAACACAGCAATAGAGGAGCAGAAGACAACATTGAAGAAAATAAAAGTTGACAAAGCAACTAGAACATTCAGGATTGACTGTTCTTTCCACACACTCTTGTTTCATTTGACTGTTTCCAACAATCACACTCTTGTTTCATTTGACTGTCCAACAATCACACTCTTGTTTCATTTGACTCTGTTCAACAATCACACTCTTGTTTCATTTGACTCTGTCCAACAATCACACTCTTGTTTCATTTGACTCTGTCCAACAATCACCCTCTTGTTTCATTTGACTGTCCAACAATCACACTCTTGTTTCATTTGACTCTGTTCAACAATCACACTCTTGTTTCATTTGACTGTCCAACAATCACACTCTTGTTTCATTTGACTCTGTTCAACAATCACACTCTTGTTTCATTTGACTGTCCAACAATCACACTCTTGTTTCATTTGACTCTGTTCAACAATCACACTCTTGTTTCATTTGACTGTCCAACAATCACACTCTTGTTTCATTTGACTGTCCAACAATCACACTCTTGTTTCATTTGACTCTGTTCAACAATCACACTCTTGTTTCATTTGACTCTGTCCAACAATCACACTCTTGTTTCATTTTACTGTCCAACAATCACACTCTTGTTTCATTTGACTGTCCAACAATCACACTCTTGTTTCATTTGACTCTGTCCAACAATCACACTCTTGTTTCATTTTACTGTTTCCAACAATCACACTCTTGTTTCATTTTACTGTCCAACAATCACACTCTTGTTTCATTTGACTCTGTCCAACAATCACACTCTTGTTTCATTTTACTGTCCAACAATCACACTCTTGTTTCATTTGACTCTGTTCAACAATCACACTCTTGTTTCATTTGACTGTCCAACAATCACACTCTTGTTTCATTTGACTGTCCAACAATCACACTCTTGTTTCATTTGACTCTGTTCAACAATCACACTCTTGTTTCATTTGACTCTGTCCAACAATCACACTCTTGTTTCATTTTACTGTCCAACAATCACACTCTTGTTTCATTTGACTGTCCAACAATCACACTCTTGTTTCATTTGACTCTGTCCAACAATCACACTCTTGTTTCATTTGACTCTGTCCAACAATCACACTCTTGTTTCATTTGACTCTGTTCAACAATCACACTCTTGTTTCATTTGACTCTGTCCAACAATCACACTCTTGTTTCATTTTACTGTCCAACAATCACACTCTTGTTTCATTTGACTGTCCAACAATCACACTCTTGTTTCATTTGACTCTGTCCAACAATCACACTCTTGTTTCATTTTACTGTTTCCAACAATCACACTCTTGTTTCATTTGACTCTGTCCAACTTTCACACTCTTGCACAACTTTCACACGCACCCTCAGGGTGAGGCCCTTCCATTGCACTTTGGTTGGGCTGGCTTCTGAGAGTGCACAACCCTAGCATGGGTACATACAGACGCACACATACATCCAAGCACTGGTTTATGCGTTTTAATATCGCCCAATTAACTACGGTCTGGGGTGGAATAGGCACACCTCCGCCAGTAGAAACTAGTGTAAACACGTAAAATAAAAAATAAGATAAAATATGGTATAAAACTGCCCACAGTTTCGAGCTTTTGTTAATTTCTTTAGAATCAAGCGCTTTATCTCCTGGCTATAGCAACCCTTTCCTATGAATAATAATTAAAATGTTCACCTAGACATCTAAGGCCCGACACGTAGATCGACAACTACCATGTCCATTTTATGAGGCCTGTAACTAACCTCATCCGGTGCTGGAGGAGAGACTACTATCTGTCAGAGCCATGTAAAACGTGGGCCATCCCTTCAGCTGGCCGGTGGGAGACAATTGTTACATGTAACTGATTTAAGCATGATCTGGTGAGCCGGAACTTCCTGGTCCAGTCGAATCATGTGACCAAACACAGACGGGCGGCTGTGGACCAGGGTGTCCGAAATGGAAGGAAGACTTGTCATTGCAGAGACCTCGACATTATGGACAAGATCAAAGCACCGGATACTGAGGATGTGCATGTGAAAGGTGTCTTTATATGTCCTGTTTAAGTAGAGTCCAAGTTTGCGAACCATCCAGAAGGACAGGAATCACACACACGTCTGATAGATTCGTATTTTTAATCTGAGAGCAACTACTCCGGTACTGTAATTCCACACCCGGCTAAGGTTGTTCATAGCAGAAGCAGCAAGCCTGATCTGCCTTAACATGTCAAGCGCACTGTGTCCATCGGATGAAAAATAACTCCCCAGGTATGGGAATTCCCTAGTACCGTCCACCGTGGGTGGTTTTGTCTTGGCCCAAGACATTGATAGACACAGGCTTGATGTTTCTATGAATCCCGAGTGGTCTACCGGGGTCTATGTGAAGGACAAGAAAAGCACCATTGCCCCACAGAGAGCATGTCATAAGAGGCGACTAACTGTGTGACATGGCATAAACACCAGCCATGGTTAGGTGGTTTGTTAAGAACAGCATAGGTGGCGCCTAACAGGCTGCGGTCTACTTTGCTCTAGTGTTTGAGTCTATCAGTTAACCACCCTCCATAGTGAAGTAATAAGCTGCTCGAGCATAGCCCGCTAAGCAGGAAATCCTCCTCCTGACTACATCAGAGATGGGACCTGCACAAGGGCTTATGCTCCTGTAGAAGTACAGTGGGACCTGCACAGGGGCTTATGCTCCTGTAGAAGTACAGGCCTACTAAGACTAAAATAAATACTGCACCTAGAGTAATTTTTCAAATATTTCCAGGTCTACCCCCAGACTCTGTTTTTACTCAACCCATGATTCTACGATGACTGCAATGCTGGAAGCACTGGGTATCTGGTATAATAAGTGGCCTCCCTTTGCCTCTGACCTCCGGTTTGAGCTCTACAAGGATGTTAATAGTCCTGAGCATTACGTGAGGATACTGTACTGTGGCAATGTAAGTAATGGTTATGTTATGTCATACTTGACTTGATTTGACTTAGGCGCTTCTCTTCTACAATGGGGTGTAGGTGATGATATCTTCTTCGTTCTCAAACTCCTGCTACCAAGCCCTGAAAAGGGCTTTGCAAGTAGCAGGAAGTTGTTCATAGAACGAAATTCGTTGTTGTAGTTTACAGGTTTACTGCAATATTTGCACTTTTTGGTCCAACACTTCCATACGACTTGAGTAGGCATTTTTTGGTACCTGGTTAGCCTTCCCTCTTCAACCCCTTCTCCTAAGCCAGTCTGCCCTGCTGCAGCCTGTTATCCAGGATCACTGCGTAGCTCTGGTTTGCTGGCCCTGACGCTAGCAGTCGGCTTTGGGTCGCTGACCTCTGCAGCTCATGTACTTCTCAGCATCTTGATTTCTGATGATGATATAATTTCTTTAACTGTGAGCTGACAAAAGCACAGATCTTCCTCAGTTGGGATTTATATGGTCTGTTATCTTAGAGGTGTCATGATATCAAAGAGGAGGGTATGTACGCATCTTTCGTGTGTTCCTGAGGAAGGTAGTCTAGTGTGACAGTGTCTCTAGATCGTTATGTCCTGCCAGGAACGTAGCAGACACATCGAAGAGGCTCTGCCAGATCATCTGTAGATGCGGCACGTCTGGCATTATCCTCCACCTGGTTGTTTATGAATGCCCACAATGAGTAGGATTACTCTTTTGTGCGCTCTAAAAAGGACGTTAAGTGGCGAGTTGTCATAGCTTTCCTCACAATCCGAGCGTGCTGATGAAGATGGACTGCGGTCCCCCAGGCGGTTGTGCTATGCATGGCTTCATCTGCTTGTCGCTCACTGCTACGGGGATAACGTCGATTCCTCACTTGTTAACCAGGCTGTTGTGAAAACAGCCCATTTCTAGGAAGGGCTGCGTGGAAGCTGAGGTGAGGGTCTTAGCCAGTAAATTGTGTCTGACCCTGCTACCTTCATCCGATGGCTTGATATAGTTAAGACGACTGGAGATAGCACAGGATGCAGATTTTTCCTCAGGGTTCACTCCTGAAGCCTTTCCTTTAACCTTTACAACTGAATGAAAAAAGTACGGAAGTTCCCTAGCACCTGAATTATCTATCAGCATGTCACGTTTTTCTAGCCTGTTCGCTTTGAGAGCCTGCATCTTTTTGTTCGTCGTTGTATAAATATGATTTGTTTGTGTGTAGAGACATTGGTATTATTGCTTTTGTTGTGTGCGTGTGTTAGTCTCTGAGATACAAGAAGATGGTGACAATGAAAAACGGCAGCAACATTTTGATTTACCAATTTCGCGGGCAATCAGGACCGTCGGAATTTGAAAATCGTCACAGAACACCGATAGTGTTTCTCACAAGATCGTCGTATCTGGTTTGTTTTCCCATTACAAATGTATTTAATACTGCTAAATAAACAAATTAAACAGATCTATTTCAGAAAAATATGTTGCAACAACTTACCTTCATCACCCACAGTAATGGGATAATCCACCAGTCGTCCAGAAAAAGAATAAATCGGTTCCAAAATTTTAATTCAACTAAACTGGCCATCATTCTTATTTACATCTACAACAATGGCATTGCCTAATTTTAGATTCAAATACTCTGGTGTTTCAACTGGTCTAAATGCACAACAATGCTCTAGAATAATTTTCATATCGCCCAACGTATTTTCCTGCGGTTAGCATTGGAGCGACCATTTTATTGGGGAGTAATAACTCACTGTGCGAGTGCTAAAGGATAAGAATGAATTACTAAAACGGGATCAAGATGCTGAGCAATGCATGAGCTGCAGTGGTCAGCGACTCATAGCTGACTGCTAGCGTCAGGGCCAGCGAACCAAAGCTGCCAAGACCCTTCTACATCTCCACGCGGTGATCCTGGATAACAGGCTGCAGCAAGGCAGACTGGCTAAGGAGAAGGGATCGAAGAGGGAATGCTGACCCGATGCTTAAAAAATGCTTGCTGAAGTCGGATGTGTTGGACTGAAAAGTGCAAATATCGCAGTCGAGCTGTAAACTACGACACAACGCATTCCGTTCTCTGGACTACATTCTGTTACTTAAGCCCTTTCAGTGTTTGGTAGTGGGAGATTGAGAATGAATGAAGCCAAGCCAAATACTAAAACTTCCATATGTTTTTGCCAGGTACAAATGATCCGACATCAGATGGCAGACTACATGCATTGGAATGATTTCAAGACGGACATTATGAAGTACCTTATCAGTAAGGAAGAGTATATGAGTATCTGCAGCTCTGATATCCTGGAAACGATTTCCAAAAGTAAGTTTACATTTGGGTCATGAGGTCATTGTGTCTCTGTAGAACTGCATTTCTTTGAAGGTGGATTGTAATGTGAGACCTCGCATATAGGGAGGGTGAGGATTGACTTCTTAGTGTGTGAGATCTCGCATCTAGGGAAGGTGAGGCTTGACATCTTGGTGTGTGAGACCTCGCATCTGGGGAAGGTGAGGCTTGACTTCTTAGTGTGTGAGACCTGGCTTCTACCGAGGGAATGACTTGTCTTCTTGGTGAAACTTAACTTTTTGGTGTGTGAGACCTGGCTGGTTAGGGTGAGTGTTGACTTCTTGGTGTGTGTGACTTGACTTTTTGGTGTGCTAGACCTGGCTTCTAGGGAGGGTGAGTCTTGACTTCTTGACGTGTGAGACTTGACTTTTTGGTGTATGAGATCTGGTTTCTAGGGAGGGTGAGGCTTGACTTCTTGGTGTGTGTGACTTGACTTTTTGGTGTGTGACTTGACTTCTTGGTGTGTGAGACTTGACTTTTTGGTGTGTGAGACCTGGTTTCTAGGGAGGGTGTGACTTGACTTTTTGGTGTGTGTGACTTGACTTTTTGGTGTGTGAGACCTGACTTCTAGGGAGGGTGAGACTTGACTTGTTGTTGTGTGGGATTTTACTTGTTTTATAAAGAACATGAAACAAATGATTGTGTTAGAGATACAAGAACTTTCCTGGCAGGTCAACAGGAATCACTTCTGTCGGTTGTGAAATGTGAAAAACTTGCATGGTCTAGGCATGTAACGAGACGTGAATCTGTCTCAAAAATTATATTGTAATGAACAGCTGAAGATGGAAGAAAGTGAGGAGGACTATAAAAGGCCTGGATTGATAACATTAAAGAAAGGATAGGACATGATTTATCCACACTCATTCACAGGGAAGAGGACAGTCTTATAAAGGACTTTGTGTGTTGATATTTCCACCATGGCGCCCCTACCACGCTAACAGATTAATGGATTATTGATTGGTTTATTGATTGTTTCATTTAACTTAAAACACTTTGATAATTTGATTTGTTAAAAACTTAATTTGTTCACTTTCCACATACAAATTATAATGCATTTATTTTGGTTATTTTTGTGTGCATTCGCTTTATTTCTGTAATCCCCAAGGCGGTGTGCGTTACACTGTAGTTTTTATTTTGTGCCTGTCGGCCCAGTGCATCCAAATTCAGCATGCATTTTATGCAAGGGTCTGCTTCCTCCTGCATTTTCTAAGGGTTTGCTTCCCCGGGGTAACGGCCGGTGCTGTGATGGGGATCGAACCCAGCATCTTCTGGTTGTGAGCCGTGTCACTTAAACACTAGCCCACGCTGTCCCCATTATTGATATTGATATTGGTGATGATGATATTGATATTGGTGATGATGATATTGATATTGGTGATGATGATATTAATATTGGTGATGATATTGATATTGGGGATGATATTAATATTGGTGATGATGATATTGATATTGGTGATGATGATATTGCTATTGGTGATGATGATATTGGTGATGATGATATTGCTATTGGTGATGATGATATTGATGATGGTTATATTGATGATGATATTGCTATTGGTGATGATGATATTGGTGATGATGATATTGCTATTGGTGATGGTGATGATGATATTGCTATTGGTGATGATGATATTGCTATTGGTGATGATATTGATGATGGTTATATTGATGATGATATTGCTGTTGGTGATGATGATATTGCTATTGGTGATGGTTATATTGGTGATGATATTGCTATTGGTGATGGTTATATTGATGATGAAATTGCTATTGTTGATGATATTGCTATTGGTGATGGTTATATTGATGATGATATTGCTATTGGTGATGGTTATATTGATGATGATATTGCTATTGGTGATGGTTATATTGATGATGATATTGATGATGATATTGCTATTGATGATGATATTGCTGTTGGTGATGAGGATATTGCTATTGGTGATGGTTATATTGGTGATGATATTGCTATTGGTGATGGTTATATTGATGATGAAATTGCTATTGGTGATGATATTGCTATTGGTGATGGTTATATTGATGATGATATTGCTATTGGTGATGGTTATATTGATGATGATATTGCTATTGGTGATGGTTATATTGATGATGATATTGCTATTGGTGATGGTTATATTGATGATGATATTGATGATGATATTGCTATTGATGATGATATTGCTATTGGTGATGGTTATATTGATGATGATATTGCTATTGGTGATGGTTATATTGATGATATTGCTATTGGTGATGGTTATATTGCTATTGGTGATGGTTATATTGATGATGATATTGCTATTGGTGATGATATTGATTATAATTTGATCTATTAAAAACTTAATTTGCCCACTTTCCACAGATAAATACAGTGATGCCAAATCTACAGAAGCACCCACGGGAATGTAATGTCATTCACCCATCACAAAAGTAAGCCCCCATGATTTATCTTTTGCTTTCCAGATGACAAAATTACGTCTATTTCCTGAATCTGCATAATTCTTCAGCATGTCATGCCCCGACTTGCTTGTTGATTTTGAGAAGCTCAATTTTTTTATTTTGTTTCCGTTTCAAGAGATATATATTAATAAAGAACTTGTTGGTATTATTGTTGTTATTGTGTGTATGTTAGTTTCTGAGATACAAGAAGCTAAAGATGATAGTGGGGAAATATAGCACAAACAATGTTTAATTGGCCGAAAAAAACATACTAATACTACTACTAATGTTTACCGTAATGAGTATGTCTGTCACTTTGACTATAAACGTAATTGTTGTATCTACATTAACAAACTAAATAAATCTACCTCAGAAAAATCCGTTGCAGAAACTTAACTCCCCTATTCTCAATAATGGGTGACTCTTCAAATCCAAGTTAAAAACAGAAGAAATCCTTTTCAAAATGTAAAGCAAATTAAAAAATCGCTATTGTTTTTGTCTAACCGTACATGACGGAAGTTGGAATACTCTATAATCAAAAGAGCTGTATGGTCAGCCATTTCTATGGCATTAACCTGGTAGTTTATATACGATAAAGCGATGACCCCAGAGCTGGTGGCGTGCAACGCCAGTGGAACAGAGCGAAATCGACGTATTCTCTCGCTGTTGGAACGGAAAAGGGTAACCTAGACTTCGTCATTCTGATTTCCCTTAGAACAAAGGTCTACAATGCATGCATTTCTCATATCCTTATTATTTGCCATCTTCTCAGCTCTAGCTTTGCCTTAACATACATTCTTCAACAAGCATTCTGTAGTCTTCCCATTCTTCTGTTTCTCTTAAGATTTCAATCCAGCACTCGTATATTTATATTGTTCAGTGGGATTAAGATGCTGAGCAGTGCATGAGCTGTAGAGGTTAGGGACCTAAAGCTGACAGCTAGGGTCAGGGTTCGCAGCCCACAAGACCCTTCTCCACATCCACGTCTTATCCTGGATAACAAGCTGGAAGAGGGAAGGCCATCCTGGTACCCAAAAATGCCATGCTGAAGTCTGATGTGTTGCATCGAAAAGTGCAAATACCGCGGTCAATCTGTAAACTTCAAAAATGCATTCAGTTCTCCACACAATCTCCTGTTACTTGCAAAACCCTTTTCAGGCCTTGCTAGCGGGAATTTGAGAACAAACGACAAAGGAAAACATATTGTTAAGTTTCTTTCTGCAGCCATGTCTTATTCCACACTCTTACCCTAATCTCCAGCCATATTGATTTGGGTTCCATTCTTTGTCACAAATCAGCATCTGTTATTCTAGTCATCAAATACGAACTACATGTGGAGACATCTATTGGTGGTGATCTCTGCCAAAAGTGCAGCAGTCAATTATTTTATTTCTTTTAATTGGTTTACGAGCAATTAACCCCTCTTCCATCTTAACTGTACAGCAAAGATGAGATTGGTTTTTATTTTTAATTAATTTTTATTTTGCAATTTAAGGTAGTGTTTGTTGAGAATGGTTTGTGTGATTTTGTTCTGAGTCAAAAGTGCAGTGAACTAAACTTTGATCTTGGCCAAAAGGCTGAGATACAATCCAGTCTGGCATGTGAAACCATAGCTCCGAGATCTGTAGCATGACTAAGAATACATGAATGTTTGTATTATGGGAGGAATACTCTCATTATGAGTGTATGCCATGCTTCTAAGCTCTATAGTAGGATGAGTTTATGTTAAGGTCTTCTTTATGGGTGGAATACTCTTAAAGTTTATACCATGACTCCGAGCTCTATAGTAGGACTGAGTTTACATTAAAATCTGTCTTATGAATGGAATAGAGTTTATACCATGGCTCCGAGCTCTATAGCATGACTGAGTTTATGTTAAGGTCTTCTTTATGGGTGGAATACTGTTAGAGTTTATACCATGGCTCTGAGCTCTATAGCATGACTGAGTTTATATTAAGGTCTTCTTTATGGGTGGAATACTGTTAGAGTTTATACCATGACTCCGAGCTCTATAGCATGACTGAGTTTATGTTAAGGTCTGCGTTATGGATGGAATACTCTTAGAGCTCCTGAATGGTCTACTGGGGGTCTTTGTGTATAACAAAGACAAGAATAGCCCCATTGCCTCACAGAGCATGTCATAAGAAGCGACTAACTGTGTGACAGGGCATAAGACCGGCCATGGTTAGGTGGTTTGTTTAGAGCAGCATAGATGCCGCATAACAGTTTGTGGGTCGTTCTTGCTCTAGTGTTTTGAGTCCATTAAGATGGATTCGCACATCAGTTAACCAACCTCCTTTAGCACTTGTCCCAACGCAGCGGAGTATTAAGCTGCTCGAGCCTAGCCCACTAAGCAGGAAACCCTTCTCTTGGCATTAAGTTTACATAAATGTCTGAATAATAACCTAACTTAACTTAACATCTTTATACTGGTTTAGAAAACTCTATAGAGTCTGTATACAACCAGTTTCTTGGAGGGTGGTTTTTACCGATGTGCGAGTCCATCTTAATAGACTCAAACACTAAGAGCTAAGTAGACCCGCAACCAGTTAGGCGCCATCTATAGCTGCTCTTAATAAACCATCTGGGGGAAAGGTACTAATAACTTGGGTAGATTTTTTATATGAATTTTGTCTGGGCAGCGGCTGTTAAGCCTACTCTTTTCGATTTCTGACTGCAAAGGAATTTTTAATGTGCTCGACACTGATCACGGGAGTCCGATCTCACTACCCAGAGATCAGGGAAATTTTTACCAGCAGATGCACGTTGGAAAAAAAAATCCCGGCCTCCACCATGATTCCAACATGTGACCTCCGGCACCCGTGGTGGACACCGGACCTCGATATACCGGGGTCCCAGTCATGGATGGAATTCTTTTAGAGTTTATACCGTACACAAAATTGTACAAAGTTAAAGACAACCTTCAGCTATTGGTCAAGTTATCCCAGGAACTCATTTGACGATGTAAAAGTCTGTGAACAAACACAAAAGGAAGAAGGTTATCAGATGATTTTTTTTCAACCAATAGGCAGTGACTATTCTTTGTAGCCGTAATTTGTTTATTTACTTTCTTCTGTCTATTTCAGACTTTGGTGAGAATCATATCCACAGTCAACGGATGATATCACTGCATGATAATGTACAGCGTGGTTTGCAGTGCATGATGTGTTTTATATGTGCACATGTTTAGTATTTAGCGAGTATGTCTTTATAGCTTTTAATAAGTGTTTATTTATACACTGAATTGCATCATTTTAAATAAAGAACTTTTAGTTCAAGTGCCATCTCCACATTGATGGTCGGCTGCAGTGATCCTTCAACGTCCTCTGCTCTGATGGTGAAATCAGCCAGGCTTTTCTTTGTCCATCTTTTGATGTTATCTTCCCACTAATAGTCTCTTGTCCGCCACTTTTTCTTCTAGTATTATTTTCAGCTACGGGTTATACCTTTTGATGTGACCAAAATATCTTAACTGTCTGGTTCTGATTTTTTTCCATCAAATCTCTTTGTGTCTCTAATTTCTCAAAGATTTCCTTGTTTGTTTTCTTGTCTGTTTACAAGATGCACCCGATTTTTCTATATGTTCACATTTCATAGCCATCAATTTTCTTCTTCAATCTTTGTTCATTGTCCGTGTTTCTATGACATACTGTAAAAACGAGTATACGAAACTAACATCTCATTGCTCTCATTTTTCATTTGTGAATATCAATTTTTTTTTTTTTAAGTTAGTTGCCCATCGCAAGCCAGTTTTTGTCTTGAATATGTAACTTGCGCTGTATTTGGAGCTGGTCATTCAACCTCACTCTCTGGTCTCAAACTACCTTGGACCAGTGGCAAGACATGTCAAGATGACTGGAGGTAACTCAGGATGCAGGCACTTTGATCACCCCTCTCTTGAAATCTGGGGTCGCTTGAAACTTGCTGGATTCGATTGCCCACCGCTTCTGTTGATCGCCTCTCAGTGCCTTACCTCTCGACCACAGCGACCCCTCTCAATACATGGGTATAGGCTGGCAAGAAGTGGTGAGGAAGAAAGACATGGGAAAGGAGCCAACAACAACCAGAGAAGCAACACATCAAACGAAGAAAATAGGGTTGAATAAGACAAACTACGGAAAGCATCATCAAACATGGCCAGACAGGCCCTGACATGGAATCTACAAGGAAAGAGGAAGAAAGGTAGACTAAGTAACACCTAGTCAGGTCATCCTGTAACCAGTGAGGTCGTTGGGGCACACATGAAGACATCCTCACAACCCCACGCCACCCTTCTCTGTCAGCGCCTACTGCCTGTGCCTCTTCTGGTCAGAGATTGGTCCATTCTTTCATCTTGTCCTCCCACCTCTTTTTGGGGTGGCCTCTTCGTCGTCTGACTTGCACCCTTCCGTGCAGGATCGTGTTTGCAAGACCATTTGATCTCGATATGTGACCGTACCAAGCGAGTTTCCTTCTTTTGACAGTTGCCAAGAGGTCTTCAAAAGGCCCTATTGCTGTTGTAATTTTATTTTGTATTTCCTCATTTCTAACTCGATCTTTGTACGTGATGTTTAAAAGTCTTTGGAAATATCTCATCTCTAATGCCTGTATCCTTCGTTGAAGGTCAGCTGTAACTGTCCATGTCTCACAAGCATAGAGGAATTTTGACAGGACCAATATACGCATTAATCTGATTTTCGTGCATAGTGCTAACCGTTCATCTTGGCAGATTTGTTAAGCCGTGCAAGCGCCGCTATTCTGGCCAACACCTCACATTTTGATCCTTCATCGCTGACAATCGAACCCAGATATTTAAAACGGTCAACTACTTTGAGTTCCTGGCCATTAGCTTTTATCTCACTGTTGAAGCCCTCTGCGTTGTTGGTCATTAATTTTTGCTTTCCAGCATTTATCTCCATACCGTAGTCAAGAGCTGTTTTATCGAGCCTTCTGACCCATTCCTTGAGTTCTACTTCTGAGCCTGTCATACAGGTGTTCAACGACCTATATATTATTAACACCTGGAGAAGACTGAAAATTAACTTCAGTTCCTGGACCTCAACTGGAAAGAGGCAGAAATTGCAGCTCAAGACCAAACTGATGAAGAAGGGTTGTCAATGGCCAATGCTCCGAAACTAGCAACAGATATTGATATCTGTTTCAGCATACTTGTAATATCTTCATTCTCAATTTTTTTAAGCATGAAAGCTATTTTAATCACAACATAATTTTTATATGAATTTATATGTGCATCTGGTCAAGTTTTACCATAATGTCACCATTTTAAAATATGTTCTTTATCGTAATAAAGTCAATCTGATTTCTTTTCATGAGTCCAGGACATTTTGATCTGTAAAGTCTTCTCGGAGCGTGTTGGAAAAATGTGCTGATATAAACAGACTAAATAAATCATGAAGTGTTTATATGCTCAAATGGGTGGAGGCTTGACAAAGGGGTTAGTGGCACGGCTCACAACTTAACCCTTTGAACTCATCACATTGATATATGTGGGTGTGTGTAAATAACCCACTCCCTGAGGCACCCGTTTGTCAGTGTGACGGGTGGACCATTTTTTAAGGCGTAATTTTGGATGTACTGCATGAATGTTTGCCATATTATAGTTACGTCTACACAGTGCACACATTTCCGGAAATAACAAATATGGCAGCGCAAATCAATGCATGCTTTCAGGGAAGATTTTTGTGATGAAAAATGGTTTTTTAAATTCAGAAAATGGCCATTCTAAAAGGCTAACAATAGAATAAGTTGTTGAAAGCAATTTGAGACAGATCAATGATATCTAGATGTTGATAATTCTGAAAAGGATCAGTTGATATTTGAACAACAGTGTGTGTGATTTGGATTATCATCTGTTTATTGATTAGGATCAATCTAGATTTATTCGTCAGAGGATCAGTAATAGCGTCCTGCATATCTTGGGGGACTGTACCTTCCTCCCAGCAGAGGCATAGGAGGTCAATCATCGGCTGAGTCAGTACTGATTTCCAACATTTTATGGTTTTGTTAGTATACCATCTCCACCTGGTAGAGGATCAAACTGGATCAAATTTACTCTCTTGTGCGCCCTGAAAAGGACATTAAGTGGCGGGTTATAGTAGCTTTCCTCAAATCCAGAGCATGCTGATGAAGGTGGACTGGGGTCCTCCAGGCGGATTTGCTATGCTTAGCTTCATCTGCCTGTCGCTAACTACTACAGGGATCGAATCGACCCCTCACCTCGTTAGCCAGGCTGCCATGAAAACAGCCCATTTCCAGGGAGGGCTACGTGGAAACCAAGGTGAGGGTCTTGACCAGTATGTTTTGCCTGACCCTGACTAACATGTCTGATCAGTATTTTGTGCTTGACCAGACGTTAGTCTTCCTCCCAACTTAGATAGGCTGTACATGAGAACGCTCAGGAGCAAGATGCCTCTATAATTATTGAAGTCTTCGCAGTCACCTTTGATTTGATAGCGTCCTGCATATCTTAGGGGACTGCACCTTCCTCCCAGCAGAGACATATGAGGTCAATCATCGGCTGAGCCAGTGCTGATTTCCAACATTTGATGGCATCGTTAGTATACCATCTCCATCTGGTGCTTTGACATTTGAGAGGTGGTCGATAGCCTTGATAAGCTCCTCCAGAGTAGGCGGTCAAGTTCCTCCATAATGGGCAGGACCTGTGGCCCACACAAGGTACCGTCAGTGACCACCGTTTCCTGTGAGTAGAGCTCAGAGTATTGCTCCCACCCTTCTGGTCACGGTCCACGATTCTCAAACCTGTGATAGGTTTCAGCAAGGCAGCAGCTCTCACTATAGTACCCAGGGCCATCTGTCTGCCTCTATACATACCCTGGATATTTCCTACAGACTGACAGGAGACAAGAATCAGAAACAATATAAAGCACCAGAAATGAGCAAATACTGCAGGAAATCAGATCGGAGCTACACAACATCCCCAAAAACCTAAACAGTTGCTATTCAGTGCTATACTCTCATTGTTGAATCAGTCTCTTACAAATAGGCAAAAACGATAATCAGGAAATATCTGAATGAAAGAAAGACATGGACGTGATTGATTGATCTGACCCAATTCATTAGTTCCACAACACCAACAGACCACAATTTTTCGTCTGAGAACAGGCAACTGCATACTAGTGGACAAACTAGATCGGCTCAAGAAATCACACACACATAATTGCCCATGTGGAACCGGAGTCCAGACCCCTGAACACATCAAGAGGGACTCGGTGGTCCTGAGGTAAGGTTTCCACCTCGGGTGCCGGAGGTCATGGGTTTGAATCATGGTGGAGACCAGGATTTTTTTCATGTGGATCACCTGGTTAAAATTCCCCTGGTCTCTGGATAATGAGGTCAGACTCCCGTGTTCAGTGTCGAGCACGTTAAAAATTGCTTGGCAGTCGGAAATAGAAAAGAGTAGGCTTAACAGCCGCTGCTCGGACAAAATTAGAGTTGAAAATCTACCGAAGTTATTTGTACCTTTGCCCGGGTGGTTTGTTAAGAGCAGCTATAGAAATGGCACTTAACTTAACGTCTTTATACTGGTTTAGAAGACCCTGCAGAGTCTGTATACAACCAGTTACATTTACATCACCTTGCTCTAAAAGCTATGCGCATCCAGTTTATTCTTAAATGCATTAACTGTCCCTGCCTCCACTACCTCCCCTGGCAATGCATTCCAAGCAGACACCACTCTCTGACTAAAAAAATATTTCCTAATATCTAACCTGGACCTCTCTTTAGTCAGCTTGTAGCTATGCCCTCGTGTTATTGTAGGTGGCTATATTTTAAAAAACTTGTTATAGTCTAATTTATCGATTCCTCTGATCATCTTATAAACCTGTATTAAGTCACCACGAATTCTTCTCTCTTCGAGACACTGTAGGCCGGTTTTTCTGAGTCGTTCCTCATAACTGTAATTCTGGAATCCCACTATCATCTTTGTCGCTCTTTTTTGTATTCTTTCTAGCATGTTTATGTCCCCTCTATGATAAGGACTCCACACCTGTACACAGTACTCCAATCTAGGTCTAACTAAAGCTTTATACAGTTTGACGATCACTTCCTTGCTCCTATGTTTAATATTTCTTTTTATCATACCTAACACTGCATTTGCCTTTTTCATTGCTACCTTAACTTGCTCACTCACCTTTCCCGTATGATCTATTATAACTTGCTGCTAGTTGGCTTAGGTCTAGTGTTTGAGTCTATTAAGACAGACTTGCACAGCGGTAAACCACCCTCCAAGAAACTGGTTGTATACAGAATCTGTAGTCTTCTAAACCAGTATAAAGAAGTTAAGTTTAGTTATACAGGACTGCCTGGCATACAGAGACATACAATACTAGAGAGAGCCGAGCTGACACAGAGCGTTCCATCCGTTCATACTAATCTTGATAGTGTAACGATGCCCATCCGTAATCAACAGCACCAACTGGCAGTATAGAATGAAAAGCTGTCGTTCCAAGTCTGCAGCAGCTTCTTCTTCATTTGTTGGTTCTCAATCTCCTGCCACCAGGCAATGAAAAATGTTTTGCAAGTGGCAGGATGTCAGGAGGATGGAATGTGTTGTGTCATAGTTTACAGCTTGACTGCGAAATTAACACATTTTGGTCCAACACATCCGACTTCAGCAGCCATTTTTGAGTACCTGATTAGCCTTTTTTTTTCGGTCCCTTCTCCTTAGCTAGTCTGCTCTGTTACAGCAGGATCACCGCATGGAGGTGTAGAAGGGTCTTGTCAGCTCTGGTTCGCTGGCCCTGACGCTAGCAGTCAGCGGTGAGTCGCTGACCATTACAGCTCAAGTACCTCTCAGTATCTTGATCTCCATTTGCCACAACGATGGTATTGAGTGTTCTCAGTCCTCACTTCTATCTCTGTATGGTCTGGTTGACATGGGAGCTATATTAAGTCTACGTTCACAGATTACCCTGAGGTAATTCAACCATTCACACCTGTCAATTGCACATCCATCAAAGTTAATATACATCCGGAAGGTCAGTCTTCACTATATAGATATTCGTGATATACCCCATGATGCAGGCCTTGCTAGGATGGATCTGGGAGCTGGAATCCACACACCGAATAGCCATTTACCACATATTAACAGACCTTCCCTCTTAATAAATAAACACACAAAGTCACCATAATGTGAATGTGTAGATTATAAATCTTCATAAAAGCAAGACAAGCAACAGCCAGAAATAAAAATCACAGCGAAGTTTGCGGGGTTCCTTGTAAGTAAGGATACACTTTACAAATATTTTATTTGCAGTTTCATCAACATCTAACCCGTTTTTCTTTCTTTACCAAAAAAAAATAATATTACATCAAATTGTCATAAATATGATTTTACTGGTCTAAGGCAAGAAGTGGCGTATGCCTAGGGTGCAATATTTGTACGTCACCATGTTTTTGTTCCTGCAGTTTGAGAGGAAGTGTGTTATCAACAAAATGTTGCAGTTCTTTATCAATAAAAGTTAAATTTGTATTCTTCTTCTGCGTACGCAGTCAGACAGTAACCATTATTTTTTCGAAAAAAGCGGCGGTCATCCTGAGGCTGTCGCCACAGAGCTTGTCTTGCAGTTCCACTGGTGATGGCCACATCTGCTCTCTCTGGTCCTCGTATGTCGGGCAGTTCTGCAGCAGATGTTCAGCGATCATTTTGCCAGTACCGCACGGGCATTCGTCGGTACCTCCTATCTTCAATTTGTTGAATAGGTGGTACCTCAGTCTATTGTGGCCAGTGCGAAGTCTGAAGACAACGACCTGCTCTCTTCGGTTCAACTGGTAATAGGCATCGTTTTTGGTGTAACCAGTATGTTCGGTTTCCCATTTGGTCATGTACCTGGCTTTGATAAGCCGTTTTGACTCTTCGTACATCATACTAGTATCTGTTTGTGGTAGTCTTGCACCTTCTTTTGCCAGTCTGTCTGCCTTGGATGTTGCAGTGTGATGGGACCCACTGTACCACCACCCTTTTTGGTGCGGACTGCTGGCACAGTTTGCAAAGTGCTGCTCTTAAGTCATTAAGCTCAGTGTTTTTCTGGCTTTTTAGCGCTGTGACTACGGCGAGAGCATCTGTAAGCAGGACTATATGGCTCTCATTTTCACTGTGTGTCACCATTTCTTCCACTGCCGCCCTCAGTGCCTCTGCCTCCGCTCTAAAATTGCTAAATTTGTATTCAAAATTTGTGAAAGTGTAGAGAAGAACAAGAGAGATATCAGTAGCATTTTGTGTAAGGAGAAGAGGATGGGGCACAAATTATGTAGTTAGCTGATAGCATAACAAGACAGGCTCTGTTTTGAAACCCCCAAAGCCAAGAAACCTCTCTTAACTTCATTATACTGGTTTGGGGATCAAGATGCTGAGCAGCGCATGAGCTGCAGTGATCAGCGACCCATAGGTGACTGCTAGCGTCAGGGCCAGCGAACCAGAGCTGCCAAGACCCTTCTACACCTCCACGTGGTGATCCTGGATAACAGGCTGCAACAGAGCAGACTGGCTAAAGAGAAGGGATCGAAGAGGAAATGCTAACCCGGTACTCATAAAATTGCTTGCTGAAGTCAGATATGTTAGACCAAAAAGTGCAAATATCGCAGTCAAGCTGTAAACTACAATACAAACAACGCATTCCGTTCTCTGGACTACATTCTGCTACTTAAGCCCTTTTAGGGTTTGGTAGCGGGAGATTGAGAACGAACGAAGCCAAGCCATTATATTGGTTTAGAAGGCTCTGCAGAGTCTGAGTACAACCAGTTTATTTCACTTCATTGATACTGAAAATACTGTGAGCATCCAATCTATTTTTGAATGTATTAACTGACTGCTTCCATTTCATCCTGCGGTAATGCATTCCAATAATTCATCACTCTTTGACTACACAAATATTCCCTAATATCTGATCTGGACCTGTCTTTAAACAGTTTGTAGCTGTGCCCTCTTGTTCTTGTAGCCTGTTGTCATTTAAAATACTTAGTATAGCCCAATGTATTCTTTCCATTTATTAATTTATAAACTTGTAATAAGATACCTCGAATTCTTCTCTGTTGAAGACTTAAATTTAAGACCAGTTTTCTTTTAGCCTTTCCTCATGACTTTAATTTTTTTTTTTTTTTCGCGTTCGCCTTATTTCTCTAATCCCCAAAGCGGTGTGCGTTGCACTGCGTTTTTATTTTGCGCCTGTTGGCCCAGTGCATCTGACTTCAGCATGCATTTTATGTAAGGGTCTGCTTCCTCCTGCATTTTCTAAGGGTTTGCTTCCCCGGGGTAACGGCCGGTGCTGTGATGGGGATCGAACCCAGCACCTTCTGGTTGTGAGCCGTGTCACTTAACCACTAGGCCACGCCGTCCCCTGACTTTAATTTGAAACCCCGTGATCATTTTTGTAGCTCAAAACGTAGAGGCTGACTTTTACACTCATAAAGAAAAGAGATTGTGACAGCTGGAATGAAGGGCACAGGACAAGAAAACTTAAGCGAGTATGTCTTGTAAAAGTAAAGTATCCCATAGCATTACTGCCGTAGGGGTGTGAGGTGTTAGCGATCTCACATTTCAAAGGCTCGGCAATATGAGGGCTGTAGCCATCTCCTCTCCCTTGCCGTTTTTACTTCCCGGTCTGAACCAGTACCCATTTAAGGCTGGGTCGACCCGGGAGCCATTGCGGTCTGAAAAAAAACATTACCGCCTCAACTGGGGAATGAACCCAGGACCACTCAGGTGCGAAGCCAGCGCGCTAACCACTGCGCTACGCGGCTCTCTTGACAGCCTATAATTCGCAAGGATGTAACAGGTTTTGATTGATATATTGAATGTGTACTATGTTGCATCAGGACAATAACGAGCAAACATATTGATTAATGAAATAATATTCCAACCATAATTGAAAAGAATAGTTTCAAGAGGCACCCTTTTCTATATGTCGTGGACACTATCAGTTATGTCTCATTAAATACTCATGTATCATTCTTACTCTTCATGTCCCTGCACTGTGGTCCATCTTTTGAAAAAGTGAGTAGAAATTCTATTCTGCTTAATCTGTCTCTTCACTGTAGTCCATCTTTCAGAAAAGTGAGTAGAAATTCTATTCTATTCAATCTGTCTCTTAACTGTGGTCCATCTTTACAGAAAATATCGAGTGGCATTTCTATTCTGTTCAATATGTCTCTTCACTGTGGTCCATCTTTCAGAAAATGTGAGTAGAAGTTTTATTATGTTCAATATATCTCTTCACTGTGGTCCATCTTTCAGAAAAGCGAATAGAAATTCTATTTTGTTACATTTGTCTCTTCACTGGCGTCCATCTTTCAGAAAAGCGAGTAGAAATTCTATTTTGCTCAATCTGTCTCTTCACTGTGGTTCATCTTTCAAAAAATATCGAGTGGCAATTCTATTCTGTCCAATCTGTCTCTTCACTGTGGCCCATCTTTTGGAAAAGCAAGTAGAAATTCTATTCTGTCCAATCTCTTTCTTCACTCTGGTCGATCTTTAGGAAAAGTGAGTAGAAATTCAATTGTAGATATTATATTTTGTTCTGTTCAATCTGTCTTTAAACTGTGGTCCATTTTTCAAAAAGGCATGTAGAAATTCTGTTTTGTTCTGTCAATCTGTTACTACACAATGGTCCATCTTTCAAACAAGCATGTCGAAGTTCTATTTTAGAAATTATATTTTGTTCTGTTCTATTTGTCTTTACAGTGGTCTATCTGTCGAAGTTCAATTTTAGAAATGATATTTTGTTCTGTTTTATTTGTCGCTACACAGTGGTCTATCTGTCGAACAAGCATGTCGAAGTTCTATTTTAGAAATGATATTTTGTTCTGTTCTATTTGTCTTTACAGTGGTCTATCTGTCGAACAAGCACATCAAAGTTCTATTTTAGAAATTATATTTTGTTCTCACAGCACTCACTCCCATTCTGGAGTACATCGGTAGGATTTATAAACAGCTTAGATATTTAAGGTCACTTACTCAAGCAGTATCCACATACTGCTCGGACTAGGTTTACATTTTACGTCTGATAAGTAATAACAAGTTTGATTACCAAGATTTGATCCTTCTGAATAACTTGGTCAATGGATTCTCTGGATCAAGATGCTGAGGAATGCATGAACTGCAGAGGCCAGTCACCCAAAGCTGGCTGCTAGCGTCAGGGCCAGCGAACCAGAGCTGCTAAGACCCTTCTACACCTCCACGCGGTGAGCCTGGATAACAGACTGCAACAGCGCAGGCTGGCTAGCAAGAAGGGATTGAAGAGTGAAGGCTAAGCCAGTACTAAAAAATGCCTGCTGAAGTCGGATGTGTCAGACAGAAAGGTGCAAATATCACAGTCAAGCTGTAAACTATGACACAACGCATTCCGTTCTCCGGACAACATCCTGCTACTTCTAAGCCCTTTTCAGGGATTTGTAGCGGGAGATTGAGAACGAACAACAAAGAAGAAGAGAATCCTAGATCACTCCTCGATCGTTCACCTTGGAAGTTACACATTCAGTAAAGATCACGTTAACAAGCCAATGTGGCATATTAGGAATATGGTGTTACGCCAATATTTTCTTGACCAACGGCACATTAGGAGTGATCTGGTCAACATCACGTCGGCCGCCTTTACTTTCCCAGATTATTCCGGTACCCAATTTTTTTAAGCTGAGTCGATCTCAGGTTCCGTTTCGCGATCAGAAAAATCCAGCACCAACTGGAGACCGAACCTCCTCTACGTGGAAGCCAGTGAACTAACCACTAGACTATATCAGCTCTATATAAACTATCCATTTTAACTTTTCTCTTTGCAATTGTATTATTACTATCAGCAACAAAACAGAAAGCAAAAAAGACATTTCTTTCATGGAAGGTCTGGAACTACTTATCTCTGAGCTCGTTAGAAACTTTATTTTTCAACTTGTCTAATTTCTCCACTTTATGTAACGAGCACGAATTGGATGAAGGTCAATAATATACGTTTATTTTATTATTTCATAAAACAAAATTGAAAAATCTAAAACTGAAAACATTATTTTTAAGGTTGCCCGATTGTCTTAGTAGCATTGGACGTTTAATAGACGGCATAGCTCATTCAATGGTGGCATGGCTCCGGATAGATCATCACGACCCCTTTTAGTGGCATGTACTTGGTAGAGATCAAAGTTATTCCTTTGTCTTAGTTTTGGTATCACATTATTCTCCTCTTGGCTGCTTCGGTAGGGTGTGGATGATAATATCTTGTCCAATAATGATGATAGTGCGCTAGCGTCCATCAAGTGAGAGGATGTTTCTTGTGCTGATCTGTCAAACGGCACCTTTCCTGTGGATGTATAATTACATAATTGTCAGTCAAGTTTTGTCATTGTTGATAATCAAGTTTTGCCATATTTGATGGTCTACAGAAAATAATTGTCAGTCAAGTTTTGCCATATTTGATGGTCTACGGCAAATAATTGTCAGTCAAGATTAGCCATATTTGATGGTCTACGGCAAATAATTGTCTGTCAAGATTAGCCATATTTGATGGTCTACAGCAAATAATTGTCAGTCAAGTTTTGCCATATTTGATGGTCTACAGTAAATAATTGTCAGTCAAGTTTGGCCATATTTGATGGTCTACAGCAAATAATTGTCAGTCAAGTTTTGCCATATTTGATGGTCTACAGCAAATAGTTGTCAGTCAAGTTTTGCCATATTTGATGGTCTACAGTAAATAATTGTCAGTCAAGTTTGGCTATATTTGATGGTCTACAGCAAATAATTGTCAGTCAAGTTTTGCCATATTTGATGGTCTACAGCAAATAATTGTCAGTCAAGATTAGCCATATTTAATGGTCTACAGTAAATAATTGTCAGTCAAGTTTTGCCATAATTGTCGGTCAAGATTAGCCATTGCTGCCTGATCTGCAGTAAATACTTGTCATTTAATATATATATATATATATACGAGGTGTGTTCAAGTAAAACCAGACCAAACATTAAGGGAACATACTGCCTTTGCCTTTCCAACTCTAACCAGTACAACTGTCTCTGTGCCCCCTGAAGAATCAATGGTGCTGCCCAGGTATGTGAAGGGGGCCACCTCTCTCAGTGTTTCATCTCCGAGCATGACCGGTTCTTTGCTTAAGTTGTTGATGTTCATATTTAGTCCCAGTTTGGTTGAAATGCTCCTTCACCTTATTTAACCTTCCTTGCATCTGGCTATGGTTGTGTGACCACAGTACCAAGTCATCTGTGTTGTCCAAATGCTCTGTCTCTCTCTCTCTCTCTCTCTCTCTATATATATATATATATATATATATATATCAGTGGGCTACATCCCAGACAGGCCAAACATATTTCAGACACCAGACGAAGCCAGATCCCCCAGGTGTCTTGGTCATAAGATTCTTCTTCGTACGCAGTCAGACAGTAATCATTATTTTTTCGAAAATATGCGCCGGTCATCCTGAGGCTGTCGCCACTGCCATAGAGCTTGTCTTGCAGTTCCACTGGTGATGGCCACATCTGCTCTCTCTGATCCTCGTATGTCGGGCAGTTCTGCAGCAGATGTTCAGCGGTCATTTTACCGGTACCGCACGGGCATTCGTCGGTACCACCTATCTTCAATTTGTTGAATAGGTGGTACCTCAGTCTATTGTGGCCAGTGCGAAGTCTGAAGACAACGACCTGCTCTCTTCGGTTCAACTGGTAATAGGCATCGTTTTTAGTGTAACCAGTATGTTCGGTTTCCCATTTGGTCATGTATCTGGCTTTGATAAGCCGTTTTGACTCTTTGTACGTCATACTAGTATCTATTTGTGGTAGTCTTGCACCTTCTTTTGCCAGTCTGTCTGCCTCCTCGTTGCCTTGGATGTTGCAGTGTGATGGGACCCACTGTACCACTACCCTTTGTGGTGCATACTGCTGGCACAGTTTGCAGAGTGCTGCTCTTAAGTCATTAAGCTCAGTGTTTTTCTGGCTTTTTAGCGCTGTGACTACGGCGAGAGCATCTGTAAGCAGGACTATATGGCTTTCATTTTCATTGTGTGTCACCATTTCTTCCACTGCCGCCCTCAGTGCCTCTGCCTCCGCTCTGAAATTGCTTGTGTACTTACCAGTAGCGAATGACAGTGTTATTTGTCTGCCATTTGGTAGGTTCAGGAATGCTCCTGCCCCTCCGTTCTGTGTAGTGGTCATAAGATTCCATCTAACGTGAGGTGGGTTTTTGGTCAGTATGTTTCAGCTGACCCTGACGTGAATTGGGTTTTTGGTCAGCATGTTTCAGCTGACGTGAGGTGAGTTTTTGGTCAATATGTTTCAGCTGACGTGAGGTGGGTTCTTGGTCAGTATGTTTCAGCTGACGTGAGGTGGGTTCTTGGTTAGTATGTTTCAGCTGACACTGAAATGTCGTGGGAGGTCTTGGTCAGTATGTTTTACCTGACACTGAAATGTCATGGGAGGTCTTGGTCAGTATGTTTCAGCTGACACTGAAATGTCATGGGAGGTCTTGATCAGTATGTTTCAGCTGACACTGAAATGACGTATGAGGTCTTGGTCAGTATGTTTCAGCTGACACTGAAATGTCGTGGGAGGTCTTGGTCAGTATGTTTTACCTGACACTGAAATGATGTGGGAGATCTTGGTCAATGTTTTACCGGACACTGAAATGTCGTGGGAGGTCTTGGTCAGTATGTTTTACCTGATACTGAAATGATGTGGGAGGTCTTGGTCAGTATGTTTTACCTGACACTGAAATGTCGTGGGATGTCTTGGTCAGTATGTTTTACCTGACACTGAAATGATGTGGGAGGTCTTGGTCAGTATGTTTTACTTGACACTGAAATGATGTGGGAGGTCTTGGTCAGTATGTTTCAGCTGACACTGAAATGTCGTGGGAGGTCTTGGTCAGTATGTTTCAGCTGACAGTGAAAGGATGTGGGAGGTCTTGGTCAGTATGTTTCAGCTGACAGTGAAAGGATGTGGGAGGTTTTGGTCAGTATGTTTCAGCTGACACTGAAATGACGTATGAGGTCTTGGTCAGTATGTTTCAGCTGACAGTGAAATGATGTGGGAGGTCTTGGTCAGTATGTTTTACCTGACACTGAAATGATGTGGGAGGTCTTGGTCAGTATGTTTTACCTGATACTGAAATAATGTGAGAGGTCTTGGTCATTATGTTTTACCTGACCCTACGTGGGATCTGGCATCGGCCTGCACATTTAAAGCGTTTAGTTTGCATTTTCACTCCCATCTATGACAGTATTCAATTCTTCTATACCTGAATAATTGTAACCACATACCGTGTCCATTCATAAAGAGTCCTAAGGCTTTCAGTAACCCAGGCATGTTCTTTTCTCTGACGTAAGCGTCATCGTTGGCGAAATTTTGAGCCGTTTCTGTAGACAAAATAAATGACACGGTTAAAGTTGCATTATACAATACATTACAATATAATATCCTCGACTTCATTAGAACAGGTGTTCCGTAAGCGAGGTAGCCAACATTGTCTTGCATGCAGTCCGATCTTTCGCCGTGTCGTACCATTTCAGACTCTCACAGGCTATCACGCCATCGTATGGGCGGGACCAAATGGGAAACAGAACATACTGGCTACACAAAAAACGATGCCTATTACCAGTTGAACAGAAGAGAGCAGGTCGTGGTCTTCAGACTGCGCACAGACCACAATAGACTGAGGTACCACCTATTCAATAAATTGAAGATAGGTGGCACTGACGAATGCTCGTGTGGTACCGGGAAAATGACCGCTGAACATTTGCTGCAAAACTGCTCGACATACGAGGATCAGAAAAAGCACATGTGGCCATCACCAGTGGCAACACTAGACAAGCTCTATGGCAGTGTCAACAGCCTCAGGATGATCGCTGCTTTTTTCGAAAAAAATACAGGTTGACGTCTGCCAGCGTACGAAGAAGTAGAAGAAGTATAGGCGGGCGGCTGCGTGGTCGTGTACAATCATATGGCCACCAAAACGTCGTTCTGAGTGCCCATCAGTTATCTGACCAGCGCACCACCTGGCCAGTCTAGGTATTTGCGAGATAATGCAACCTTCACGACGTCTCGAAATAAGAGTGCGTTCTATTATTTCAGTATTGTGGATTCCATCACTTTTCGAGATCCTAATGACGCGTTGTATTTGCAATCATTATTATCTAGACTAAATGTTGAATGTATGCGGAAATAGGCTACAACCCTGTCTCACCCCTTTCTGGACTGCTACCCATTTTGATGTTTCTCCATCAAGCCTTATTGCAGCCTCTTCGGCACGAGGAACGTTAGAGATGATCTAGAACGCGAACAGTGTGACGTATCCGGCATATGAGGATATCAGAGTCAAAATCAGATATGTGGACGGCATGGCCGTCATATCAGAGTCAAAATCAGATATGTGGACGGCATGGCCGTCATATCAGAGTGAAAATCAGACATGTGGACGGCATGGCCGTCATATCAGAGTCAAAATCAGATATGTGGACGGCATGGCCGTCATATCAGAGTCAAAATCAGACATGTGGACGGCATGGCCGTCATATCAGAGTCAAAATCAGACATGTGGACGGCATGGCCGTCATATCAGAGTCAAAATCAGACATGTGGACGGCATGGCCGTCATATCAGAGTCAAAATCAGACATGTGGACGGCATGGCCGTCATATCAGAGTCAAAATCAGATATGTGGACGGCATGGTCGTCAAATCGCAACACAATGTGAGCTTGAAAACCTAATTGAGTCAACCAATAAAACACAGCGAGGTCCAGAATCTATTTTGTAAGACACAACAAAACTAAAATTATGACAAGAGATAAAGGAGTGAAGAAATCAATAATTACCATCGATAATATAAAAACAGAAGATGTGAAAGAATAACCACCCAAAAAAGTTAAAGAAGAAGGCTTGACTTCATCGCCGCGGGTTTCCCCACAAGTTTCAGTCTCTCTCAGCAGAACGGCATCCCCGCCTGCTGAGAGCATCGAACAAAACACGAACTCCATAGCGACATCGATGAACTCTGGTATCTTCGATAAAATTGACATCATGAGCCAACCGTTGCAGCTCGAATTCAAGCGCCGACCGTCTGAACACGTGGCAATCGGCTTGACTCCTTCGCCACAGAGATGTGAAAGAATGTTAGTATGTAAGGTCCACAACAAAAACTCTGGGCACTGTTTGTTAGAAATCAACCGAAGGTTTTACAGTTGCCATATGCAAACTATCGCAGACGAAAAATGGGTGGCAGGACACTAGAATAAAAATGACGATTCAACTGATTTAGGACAAGTGTTTACCCTGTGGCAACGTATGGATGCAAGACATGGACATTAAATAAAACCATTGCAAAAACGATATACTCTTTCAAAGTGTTGTGTTTCAGAAGGCACAAACAGGGCACAAAGCGAAAATAAAGACAGAAAGAAATGGTAAGCCAAAATCTCATTAATTGTAGCTATGATCTTTAAAATGTGTTCTGGCTGATGTTTTTTTAAAAACTGTCGACGGCAATTCACTTACATTAGCAATAAAAATGACGATTCAACTGATTTAGGACAAGTGTTTACCCAGTGGCAACGTATGGCTGCAAGACATGGACATGAAATAAAACCATGCCAATAACGATATCATCTTTCAAGATGTTGTGTTTTAGAAGAATATTGAAACTAGATTGAAAGAAGAAACAAATCAAATAGATAAATCTTTAAGAGCAGTACTCTGTCAACTATGCCCGCAGTCCGCACCAAAAAGGGTAGTGGTACAGTGGGTTCCATCCCACTGCAACATCTAAGGCAACGAGGAGGCAGACAGACTGGCAAAAGAAGGTGCAAGACTACCACAACCAGAGACTAGTATGACGTACGAAGAGTCAAAACGGCTTATCAAAGCCAGATACATGACCAAATGGGAAACCGAACATACTGGCTACACAAAAAACGATGCCTATTACCAGTTGAACAGAAGAGAGCAGGTCGTGGTCTTCAGACTTCGCACTGGCCACAATAGACTGAGGTACCACCTATTCAACAAATTGAAGATAGGTGGCACTGACGAATCCTCGTGTGATACCGGGAAAATGACCGCTGAGCATTTGCTGCAAAACTGCCCGACATACGAGGATCAGAGAGAGCAGATGTGGCCATCACCAGTGGCAACACTAGACAAGCTCTATGGCAGTGTCGACAGCCTCAGGATGACCGCTGCTTTTTTCGAAAAAATAAAGGTTGATGTCTGACTGCGTACGATGAAGAAGAAGAAGAAGAAATAGATAAATCTAGCAACAACTAGGTATTTTTAGTATATATAATTCAATAAAAACTCATACAAAAGCTGATAGAAAACACACGAAAAAACAACAGAACATTAAAAAAAAAACCATACAAATGTTGGTTAATAAAAACACAAAAATGTAAATTTAAAAAAAAAATCTTCTTTTTCCTTTGGCCTTCTGCTCTAGCCTAACGGCGTCACAGAGAGGTGGGGTGCGTAGATGTGTTGCTATCGCCAAGTGGGAGGCATTTGCTGTTATTAGGTGTAATTTCATGAGAGTGTCAGAGACACCTTCGATCCATCGAAGTCGTGGTCTGCCGCTTGCTCGTGCATCAGAGGCCTGTATATGATATGATCTTGATGCAGGCTGGTCATAATACGTTCTGACTAAAGGACTAAACCACTTGATTTCAGTTGAGAGTCAATGTAGGCACTAGCTGGGTTTGTTCCCCTGTCTGCCTCAGTGTGGTTTTGCGGATTCGGTCACGGATTGTCTTTCCGGCTACACGTCTCACACAGCGCATCTCCCAGCTCTGGACCTTACTCTTATGTGTTTCTATTAAGGACCAAGATTGACATTGGTAACACAATGTAGGAACATATAGTGTATTTATCAGCCTGAGGGTTTACTTTGCTCTAGTGTTTAAGTCTATTAAAATAGTTTCGCATATCGGTTAACCATCCTCCAAGAAACTGGTTGTATACAGACTCTGTAGGGTCTTCCAAATTAGTATAAAGATGTTAAGTAAGTATTGTTGCCGTCCGCCTTCTTTTTTGACGTGGTGTACTTTGTAATTGTGTCTTGCTCCAAACGTCGGAATAGCAAACTGGTACTTTGTACTTGTGTCTTGCACCAAACGTCGGAATAGCAAACTGGTACTTTGTAATTGTGTCTTGCTCCAAACGTCGGAATAGCAAACTGGTACTTTGTACTTGTGTCTTGCACCAAACGTCGGAATAGCAAACTGGTACTTTGTACTTGTGTCTTGCACCAAACGTCGGAATAGCAAACTGGTACTTTGTACTTGTGTCTTGCACCAAACGTCGGAATAGCAAACTGGTACTTTGTACTTGTGTCTTGCACCAAACGTTGGAATAGCAAACTGGTACTTTGTACTTGTGTCTTGCACCAAACGTCGGAATAGCAAACTGAAACAGAACAAGCTGACTAATGATATATGACAATATAACTATGGTGAGAAAAAAATGGCTCTCAACTTATAAAGATAGAAAGAGAGCAAAATTCATTTGGCTTATATTAATAGATAATATTGTTGAAAACATTGCGCAAACGGAAAATGAAAGAGAGAACGCAGGAAACGCCGAGACTTGCAGAGAATAAAGAAATTAAGTGACTTAGCAAGACGGTTGGAAAACACTGTACATTTTAGTTAGTTAGTTGGTTAGTTAGTTAGGATCTGTAATTTGGTTTCCGTGTGGGCGACCAGGGCAGAATGGTCTGCGAAGAGCATATCCTGAATGACAGTGTCCCTTCTCTTACATTTTGCTCGCAGTCTGGTTAGGTTGAATAATCTCCCATCTGACACAGTATGCAAGAAGCATCCTTTGGGTCGCTGACAACCGCTGCTCGTGCACTGCTCAGCATCTTGATCCTAGATTGAGGATCGAAGAAGGAAGGTAAACCGGATCCCCAAAAATGCCGTGTTGAAATCGGATGTGTCGCACCGAAAGTCACAGATATCGCAGTAAAACTGTAAAACTACGACACTTTAAAAACGTCCTTTTTAGGACGAATGGCGAAACGGAAAAACAAAAGGAAAATAAACCAAATGTAATTGAAAAAAATACGATAACATGTTAATAGAAACATAGTTTTATGTCAAGCGTATCACGTGTTTTGATATATTCTGGTACAATCGATCCACTCTTTCGCTGTCTTCTCCTTTCTTGGTAACGCTAGAGGACGAGGATAGTTAATGTAACGAAAACAAAGTACTGAATGTTGTGACTGGGCGATAGCGAGAGATCAAATGTACGAAGAAAAACGAATGCGTTTTAACAGTATCTAATTACCGTATTAAACCGAACACATTAACATGTCGCTAGTGATAAACGATTCCAGCCTTATTTCGAAATCAATCTGTCGCGATCTAAGTTCATAGTCCAATTAAGGGCCTCTCTTCAAGGTGTTGATGGCAGTGGTTCTTAGTCTTGGGACCGCGAAGACTCATGTGGCATCCGCGATGAATAGAGTCGGGGTTCGTCAGAGTAGTATGGGGGTCTGTGAAAAGTGGGGGCTTCGCAAGATATAATGTGGCGGTTTGGTAAGAGACATCTTGGATTACGGCAAGAGTCGTTGTGGAAATGGGAATAATCAAGGAAAGGGAGGAGGGTGGTGGGAAGAGTCATGTGGGGGACGCGATGAGTTATGTGGGTGACGCGATAAGTCATGTGGGGAGGGAATGACGCGATGAACTATGTGGGTGACGCGATAAGTCATGTGGGGAGGGAATGACGCGATGAACTATGTGGGTGACGCGATAAGTCATGTGGGGGACGCGATGAGCTATGTGGGTGACACGATAAGTCATGTGGAGGGGGGGGGGGGACGTGATGAGTTATGAGGCGACACTGAGAGCTGAGTTATGGATGTCAACATATGACGTCAGGTTGAAGAAAATGATTTGGCCATCCATATTATCTTACCGATTTCGTATTTCGCATCTTTCATCTTTGGTTATTGGATTTCCGAACCTCCTCTGCTTCTTCTTCTGCATTCGTTCTCAATCTGCCGCTACCAAGCGCTCCACAGAACTACATTACCAGTTTCAGTGTGTAATGGTCTGTTGTTATCTGTTGAGTGGGTATTTAGTCCACATTATCACATTGTCCTCGGCGAGAAAGCCAACACTTGTTTGTTTGGCTCCTGATCTAATGCAGTGCTTTACCAATCCGGGCTTGGATCTTTGGCCCCTCTCTCCATCACATACGTGGCCAACCCCGCGGACATTGGTATAACCTTTCCCTTGGCACAAACAAGGTAGACCAAGAGAGGGACCATATTGCATGGAAAACACATATTCTCCATATTTCTGCCCGGGCTTTGTGCTAAAATCATAATTACTATCGTCTGACAAGTCGTCGTAACGAGCCACTGGTGATGATGTTCACTTTCAGCCAATAGAACTGGGTCATCCACATATTTGAAATTATATATTCATACTCTATCCCCCCCCACCACCACCCCCCTCCCTTTCCTGATAATGAGCCCTGGCATATTTTCAGGTGAGTGTGTGAGAAGAAAATGACGAAGAAAAAAGGAATGGCCAAAAACGTATTTAATATGATATATCTATGTATTTGTATCCAATTTGAAGGTATGGTGCCAGGCAAAAGAGGAAGGGGTAAACCAAGAAGACGATGGCACCAAGATATCCAGGAATGCCTGAGTATGACAGTGGCGGAGGCTGGTTTTTTGGCAAGGGAATGAGTTTCTTTCAGGCAGACTGTGATGGGAGCGACGTTCTACAAAGGACATGCTACATGATGATGATTTGTATCCAGGCAAATAACCAATACATTAAACACGAGTCTCATGGGGTGTTATATAAATTCAACATTATTATCAGTTACGTTATTGCTCATCGTAAGCGATGATGGCCATAACATCAGACTTAATAATGTGATATGGGCTGAATTTGGATTATAGTGAGAAAGAATATGCGCTGGTCATCAATCTCACTCTTATCCCGAGTTACCTTGGATTAGTGGCAAGACGACTCCAGTCGAGACGACTCTTGGGGTAACTCGGGATGCAGGCACTCTGGTCTTACCTCCCATGAGACCAGTGGTCGCTTGAAACTTGCGGAATTCGATCGCCCACCGTTTCCGTTCATACTGTGAGAAGCGAGTGCTTTAACCTTTTGACTACAGCGACCCCCAAATATTATTATACATGGACTATGAGCAAACATTTGGATAACAGAATAGAGGAACTCGAAATGTGATTATACTTTAGAATGAGTCGCATTTCATGGAAAGAGAAACAAATAGCGACGTCTTGGCGAGAGTAGGCATGGGAAGATACGTTCTAACGAGAGTAGGTATGTATAGATACGTCATGGCGAGAGTAGGTATGTGTAGATACGTCCTGGCGAGAGTAGGTATGTGTAGATACGTCCTGGCGAGAGTAGGTATGGGTAGATACATCCTGGCAAGAGCAGGTATAGGTAGATGCGTCCTGGCGAAAGTAGGTATGTGTAGATACGTCCTGGCGAGAGTAGGTATGGATAGAGACGTCCTGGCAAGAGTAGGTATGGGTAGAGACGTCCTGGCGAGAGTAAGTATGGGTAGAGACGTCCTGGCGAGAGTAAGTATGGGTAGAGACGTCTTGGTGAGAGTAGGTATGGATAGAGACGTTCTGGCGAGAGTAGGTATGGGTAGAGACGTCTTAGCGAGAGCAGGTATGGCGTCCAACACTGTTAGTGCTTGCATGAAACAGCGTGTTGTGATGAAGTTTCTTGTGAAAGAAAGCGTGAAACCTGCGGACATTTACAGAAGACTGAAATCACAATATGTCGACGGGACACTCAGCCGCAATAAGACATTTGAATGATGTAAACGTTTTAGAGAAGGCCTTACATTAGTGAGTGAAAATCTCGGCCGTTGGGCTCTCAACTGTGAATATCCAGATTGTGGAACGCTTTATCCTGGACAATCGACGCATAACCTGTCGCAAAATTGCACAGGAGACAAATCTTTCTCTAGGTACGGTGAACAGAATTATTGATGAACATTTGCATTTTCGGAAGGTTAGTGCAAGTTGGGTTTGATCACAAAGGGTGGCCTGATCCTATAAGATAACAATCGACCACTAACGGCTCACCGCGTTATATTCCATCTGCAACAACGTGGCTGGGAGGTATTGCCACATCCACAATACAACCCAAAACCTGACTCCAGGCGATTTCCACCTGCTTGGGCCCCTGAAAGAATTCATGGGAGGTCATCATTTCAGCACTGATGACGAAGTGAAACAGGCTGGCCTGGGTTGTTTCAGACATACTGGCAAATCTTTCTACGCTGAAGCTTTTTTAGTATTACTATAAAGCTGGGATAAGTGCATACAAGAAGTTGCAGGCGATTATATCGACAAAGAAATGACATTTTGACTATTTGAAGAAAAAAAAATGTACAAAAAAGTCCTGGTTTGACTTGAACGTCCCACGTATAAAAAGACACGATATTTTTTTGAAAACAATACTGGAGGGGAAGGTTGAAGATAGGCGGACACTAGACGGGCAGTGCTTTAATGGGAGATCATCAAAAGATAGACTAATGTCAGTTCGACAGCGTGTGCAGCCAAGACAGGAGACCGATGATGTTGGTTGGCCATTGCAGCAAACCTTCGTTGCGGAGACGGCACTTCAATTGAACAATTGCCATCTGGGGTAGTTGTCTCGCCGCAGCGACTCAATTTCAACCAGTGTTCGTAAAGCGATCTCAGTCCCGCCAGGCGGAGCGATAGCGCGGGCTTGCGGAAAACGCTCGCCTGCCTTTCCCCGTAGTGCGAATTGGGTGCGGTTTGTGGTAGTGGCTCCTCCACCGAGGTGCGCTAGTCTGGTCCGTATAGGAAACGTGGTCCGTCCGTGGTGATTTATCTAAGGCTTATAGCAGAGCTCGACAGTACGTCTCGCTGGTGGTCCGACTCTCGCAAAGAGCTTGTGACCGGCAAATGGAAAGCAGGAATCGTTGCCTCGAGGCCCTGCGTTCTCCCCACGGAGAAGGGCAGGCCAAATTGTGTCTCTAGTCCCAGTGAAATTCGTCGCCGAGGTCGTTGGGATCCGTTCTGCACAGAGCGCTGCCATCCCTCCTCGAGCGAGCCCGGTCGGTCGGTCGTCTGGTGCGTGTGGGAGGCCCCTGTCAGGCGGTCCTAGGTCGACGGAGTGAGGGACGGGTGGAACAAACCGTCCGTCCCGTCAGTCGGTCCCTGCGACCGTCGTCCCAGCGAGGCTTTTTACACACCCTTCCTCCGCCGACCGGTGTGTGCTGTACACAGTACGTCTCCGACAGATATCTGGTTGATCCTGCCAGTAGTCATATGCTTGTCTCAAAGATTAAGCCATGCATGTCTAAGTTCACACTGTCTCACGGTGAAACCGCGAATGGCTCATTAAATCAGTCGAGCTTCCTTAGATGACACGATCCTACTTGGATAACTGTGGCAATTCTAGAGCTAATACATGCTTACCAAGCTCCGACCCTCGCGGAAAGAGCGCTTTTATTAGTTCAAAACCAATCGTCGTTTCCCCTCGCGGGGTTGCGGCGTCCCCACTGGTGACTCTGGATAACTTTGTGCTGATCGCATGGCCTCATGTGCCGGCGACGCATCTTTCAAATGTCTGCCCTATCAAATGTCGATGGTACGTGACATGCCTACCATGTTTGTAACGGGTAACGGGGAATCAGGGTTCGATTCCGGAGAGGGAGCACGAGAAACGGCTACCACATCCAAGGAAGGCAGCAGGCGCGCAACTTACCCACTCCCGGCACGGGGAGGTAGTGACGAAAAATAACAATACGGGACTCTTTCGAGGCCCCGTAATTGGAATGAGTACACTTTAAACCCTTTAACGAGGATCTATTGGAGGGCAAGTCTGGTGCCAGCAGCCGCGGTAATTCCAGCTCCAATAGCGTATATTAAAGTTGTTGCAGTTAAAAAGCTCGTAGTTGGATCTCAGGCGCAGGCGGGCGGTCTGGCTCGCGCCGGTTCACTGCCCGTTGTCTCCTGCCCTACCGTCTGCCGGCTCTCTCCCACGGGTGCTCTTCGCTGAGCGTCCTGGGTGGCCGGCGCGTTTACTTTGAAAAAATTAGAGTGTTCAAAGCAGGCCTCGGCTGCCTGAATAATGGTGCATGGAATAATGGAATAGGACCTCGGTTCTATTTTGTTGGTTTTCGGAACTGGAGGTAATGATTAACAGGGACAAACGGGGGCATTCGTATTGCGGCGTTAGAGGTGAAATTCTTGGATCGCCGCAAGACGAGCTACTGCGAAAGCATTTGTCAAGAATGTTTTCATTAATCAAGAACGAAAGTCAGAGGCGCGAAGACGATCAGATACCGTCGTAGTTCTGACCATAAACGATGCCGACTAGCGATCCGCAGGAGTTGCTTCGATGACTCTGCGGGCAGCTTCCGGGAAACCAAAGTGTTTGGGTTCCGGGGGAAGTATGGTTGCAAAGCTGAAACTCAAAGGAATTGACGGAAGGGCACCACCAGGAGTGGAGCCTGCGGCTTAATTTGACTCAACACGGCCAACACTGAAATGATTGACATGCCGAGACCACTCTTCTGGGGCCTAATATGGAACTGGTGCTGGACTTAGACCCCCAGAAATCTGGGGTTATGCCCCTGTGGCTCGGTTTTGTCTGCATCCAGTGTTTGATAAAGGAATTGACGGAAGAGCACTATCAGGAGTGGAGCCTGAGACCTAAGTTAACTTACCACGCCAATACTGCAGAATGACTATCAAAAAGTACACCTTCGTGGGGTCTAATAGAGAACATGTGCTGGAATTAGACCCTCGAAAATTTTGGGGCTACCCTCTAAGAAACTTGATTGTCTCGCTAAGGGAATTGACGGAAGGGCACCACCAGGTGTGGAACCTGCGGCTTAATTTGACTGAACACGCCAATACTGTAGAACAACTGACAAATCGAGAGCACTGCCGTTTGGGTCTAATAATGAACGTACGCTGGTATTAGACTCACGGATGACAAGTCAGCTCTCAAACACTCAAATGAAAGAACGCTACGGAAATCGTGTTTAACTCCGCAGAAACCGCAGATTTCAAATACCTGGTCATTGACAAACAAAAGCCCTCAATAAATTCGTCTGACCAAATAGTGAACGGGTGCTGGAAATAGATCATCTGAAGACAGGTCAGTTTTACCCTACAAATGACAGGGCGTTGCTACGGAAAACCAGCTCAAATCGAGAGGAGCCGCAGACACTTTGGTTCACGTACCAGGCTGATAAGCCAAGGGCGCGAGGCTACCATGTGGGGGATTACGGCCGAACCCTTGTAAGCCGCAATCCCGCCCAAAATCTCAGCACCACTGCAATGGGAGGCTCCTACATGCTCGGGACCTGGGGCTTGCGCCCCAGCCCTAACAGGTAGAGCCACAGTAAGAGGTTCTTGCCGCCCGCCAATCAAAGCGGGCGGACAACTGCTTGATACTCACCCTATACGGCGATGGGGTGCGAAAAAACACCAACCAAAGACTTAGAACCTGGTCGGGGTGTCGAAAACAGTAGAGCGGCCACCTCACTGTGAACTGTCAAGACTCAACCACTGACCATGAGAGTTGTCCGCACACCAGGCGATCAACATCTCTGTGACATTACCAGGCTTGTCCTCTGGCTGAATGCACTCCGGCTACGATATCTACCTCTGTACGCTATCAGCCATAACTATCATGCTGGACGCAGAAGAGATGCAGACCAGCGGACATTTCACACCTGCCCCACTGTGTCAACACCCCAGGTGGCGGGGAATGCTAGACGTACCATCCCTGCATAGAAGCCAAGAAAATAAAGGGAAAAAGAGATACCCCACTCACATGCAAATGCTACGTTTCTGGCAGGACGTGACGATCCTGGGATACAGACACACTGGACTGCCTCTCTTCTGGGTAAACCAGTCCATCTCATATATCCCATATCATCATTGCACCCTATAGACACGAGTAGTGAAGACTCGATAGTCTGGTAAGACAACTTCCATAGGAGAGAAAACTCTGATCGTAAACAACTGCTGCCTTGCAGATAGGCTGGGGACAGCCAAAGGCTAAGGAGGGCATCCCTACAGAAACGCCTGTTGAAATCGGATGCACGGGGCCGCAAGCCTAACAAAACAGTGCAACGTAAATCACAGTATGATGGCAGCACAACCTATTCGAAAAACGTATGGCGCTCATCCTGAGGAGACCCGCCAGGCAGCGATAGCGCCGGGCCTCACGCCTCGAAGGGGCCCACCCTTGACTACTGGTGGTCACCCACCCATGTGTCGTGGAGTCAAGGCACATGGCTATGGGGTAACGTCTATTGGCCAAAACCTCAAGACCCTCAAAGTACTACAGTGGAATGCGGAGGGAGTCATTAACAAAAAACTTTCCCTAACACACCACCTGCATGAAGGTAAGATTGACGTGGCATGTATCCAGGAAACGCACCTCAACAATAACCATAAATTCTCAATCAGAGGATACCAGACCTTCCGTCTAGATAGAGAAGGCCACAAAGGAGGGGTCCTGATACTGACCAGAAACAGCATACCGAGTAGCGCGGTACCTGTCAATCACACCGGACAAGCAGAAATTGTAGGAGTTGACATAATGGCTCAAGAGACGAAGCTCCGCATTTTCAATCTGTACGGACCACCAAACAGAGACCTATCGCTCTCGAGTATGGAGGTCAGAGACTCCAACTGCATAGTAGTTGGAGATTTCAACAGCCACTCGGAGAGATGGGGATACTCTGACACAGACAGCAGAGGTGACGAAGTGGAAGATTGGGAGATAGATGCAAATCTCTCCCTAATCAATAGGCCGGAGGATAGCCCTAGCTTCTATTCAAGAACATGGCATACCACCTCGACTCCAGATTTGGCCTTCTCCACACAGGACATACACTATAAAATAGACCGCCAGGTGCTAAACCAACTGGCAGGTAGCGACCACAGGCCGATCAGGCTAACCATTGACATGGAAGTAGGCCCACAGGAAACAAAACCGCTCCCACGTTGGAATTACAAACGAGCCGACTGGGACAGATTTGCAATCCTGACGGATGGGCTGTGTGAAACCATCAACACACGAAACACCAAAATGAAGCCCATGGTAGAGAGCCTAAGCAAGGCAATAATGCAAGCCGCCACTGAAACCATCCCAAGAGGAGCTAGGAAAAACTATAAGCCCTACTGGAATGATGAGTTACAGAAAGTGGAAGATGCAGTAACAAATGCTAGGAACATGGCAGAACGAGAAAAATCCATGGGGGCAAACATCGCCCTCAAAGCCGCCGCGGCGAAGTACAAACACACTCTCAAGCAAACAGCGAGAGAAAGTTGGAAAAATAAAACGGAAAGTTTAAACCTGGACAAAGAAGGGAACAAGCTATGGAAGCTAGTCAGAGCCATGAACGACGAAACCCCGTCAAATAAACAAATTACTATCAAGCAGGGCGAGAACTTGATCACAGGTAAGAAAGCCGCAAACGCCTTTGTCGATCACTATGCCAGAGCAAACCACATCGAGGTCCCTGCAGATAAGCATACAGACATTAGCGAAGAGCTAAAGGGACACGAAAACATAAATACGGCTCCTGAAGAGCACATGATGGCCAAACTAACAATGCGCGAAATGGAAGAGGCTATGAGAACACTAAAGAAAAGGAAATCTCCCGGAAAAGACGGGATAACAAACGAAATGCTGATGGGGCTGGGCCAAACAGCGAAGAAAAAACTACTATCAGTCCTGAACCAAAGCTGGAAAAGGGGTATTGTACCCCAGGCATGGAAAGATGCAATACTGGTACCAGTACCAAAAACAGGAAAGGACAAAACAGATCCAAATGGATACAGGCCCATAAGCCTACTGAGCTGTGTCGGCAAGCTGATGGAACGGATGATAAACACCAGACTGATGTGGCATCTGGAAGAAAAACGAATACTAATTCCACAGCAAGCCGGCTTTAGACAGCACAGATCCACTGAGGACCAGGTCATCCTCATAGCCCAGGAGATAGAAGATGCCTACCAGGCACAGAAACACACAGTAGCTGTTTGGGTGGATCTGGAAAAGGCATTTGACAAAGTCTGGAAGGATGGACTTAGAGTCAAGCTAAGAAGAAGTTATGTCTGTGGGAAGATGTACAAGTGGATCAACCACTACCTCAAACAAAGAACGGCCAGAGTCCAAGTACAAGGGCAGATGAGCAAAAAGGTGACACTCGAGCAGGGAGTACCCCAAGGGGAAGTATTGTCACCCACACTCTTCCTGGTATATATAAACGATATTACAGAGAATATACAAAGAAGAGTCCATAGCTCAATGTTTGCAGACGATCTGGCTATGTGGACCTCTGAAAAGAATCTCACCATAGCAAGAAATCGGATGCAGACGGCCCTAACATCGCTGGAAGAATGGGCGAACTCATGGCTGGTCAAAATAAACGAGGAGAAAACCACGTGCACAATATTCTCGCTCTCATTAAAACCCCAAAGTACCAAATTAAGGCTAAATGGCAAAATCCTGCAGCCAAACGACAACCCAACCTATCTGGGAGTCACATTTGATCGGCGCATGACATGGAAAAGTCAGATTGAGAGAAACCGAATTAAGCCAGAGAAAGAATGGCGATCATGAGGAAACTTGCTGGCACAAGCTGGGGAGCAGACGAAGGCATACTAAAGAAACTGTACACTGGAAGAGTGAGACCAGTTCTCGAGTATGGCATTGCGGCATGGACAACCGCAGCGAAGGCGAACTTCGATAAAGTTAACAAACTTCAAAACCAAGCCATGAGAATTATAACAGGTGGCATGAAGTCAACGCCAATTGTAGAACTTGAAAAGATTACAAAACTGCAATCCATGACCGATAGAAGAGACTGCAGAGCCCAGCTGCAGTCAGAGAAACTCAGAAGACTGACGGACCATCCAATGTACCAGAGACTAAACAATTTGGGAAATGGGAAACTAAAGCGGAGAAACTTTGCAGAAATAGCCAAAGCAAAGATGCACGAAGATCCCATAAACGCACTAACAACACCAAACCCCATCACTACTGTACGAAAACCTACTTGGAGGCAGGATATATTTCCAGAGGTGGTAGAAAATATACCAGGTATTGCAAACAAAAACTGCCAGAGTGAAAAAGAAAGGAGAGACACTACCCTAAGCTTCTTAACGAAAAGCTACCCAAGCATGGACTGGACCCATGCATACACCGACGGTTCTGTAACAAACACTACACAGAACGGAGGGGCAGGAGCATTCCTGAACCTACCAAATGGCAGAAAAATAACACTGTCATTCGCTACTGGTAAGTACACAAGCAATTTCAGAGCAGAGGCAGAGGCACTGAGGGCGGCAGTGGAAGAAATGGTAACACACAGTGAAAATGAGAGCCATATAGTCCTGCTGACAGATGCTCTCGAAGTAGTCACAGCGCTAAAAAGCCAGAAAAACACTGAGCTTAATGACTTAAGAGCAGCACTCTGCAAACTGTGCCAGCAGTCCGCACCAAAAAGGGTAGTGGTACAGTGGGTTCCGTCACACTGCAACATCCAAGGCAATGAGGAGGCAGACAGACTGGCAAAAGAAGGTGCAAGGCTACCACAAACAGATACCAGTATGACGTACGAAGAGTCAAAACGGCTTATCAAAGCCAGATACATGACCAAATGGGAAACCGAACATACTGGTTACACCAAAAACGATGCCTATTACCAGTTGAACCGAAGAGAGCAGGTCGTTGTCTTCAGACTTCGCACTGGCCACAACAGTCTGAGGTACCACCTATTCAACAAATTGAAGATAGGGTGTACCGACGAATGCCCGTGCGGTACTGGTAAAATGACCACTGAACATCTGCTGCAGAACTGCCCGACATACGAGGATCAGAGAGAGCAGATGTGGCCATTGCCAGTGGAACTGCAAGACAAGCTCTATGGTAGTGGCGAGAGTCTCAGGATGACCGCCGCTTTTTTCGAGAAAATAATGGTTACTGTCTGACTGTGTACGCAGAAGAAGAAGAAGAAGAACAATTGCCATTCAGCTTAAATATAGTCTCTGCATAGCAGACACACGTAGATAGATTGGAGAGAATCTAGAATGAGGCCAAGAGAGCAGTTCTGGGATGCACTAGAGATACTACGATGGCTGCCATGAGATTCCTGCTTGATTTTCCAAGCATCAAGGTGCGACATCGAGTAGCGCAGGTAAAGGCGTACGCCAACGTTGCCAACAACGAACATACCCTTTGCACTAAGACTTGGATACACTCAAAGGCAGACGCATTAAGCGAGGAAGGTCATGGATGGCAGAGGCAGAAGACTCCCTGTTCATTGGAAGAAGTGGGAAGAGGTAGTGAATGGGTAGAAGTGGGCAACGAGAGCTCCCTCTATCTATCTATCTATCTATCTATCTATCTATCTATCTATCTATCTATCTATCTATCTATCTATCTATCTATCTATCTATCTATCTATCTATCTATCTATCTATCTATCTATCTATCTATCTATCTATCTATCTATCTATCTATCTTTCTGTCTGTCTGTCTGTCTGTCTGTCTGTCTGTCTGTCTGTCTGTCTGTCTCTCTGTCTGTCTGTCTGTCTGTCTGTCTGTCTGTCTGTCTGTCTGTCTATCTATATATCTATATATATGTCTGTCTGTCTATCTATCTATCTTCAGTCCACTTATGTCGTTAGACGTCGTAGGGAGGTGTGACCTCTTTTGTTTCATATATTTTGGCAGGTGAAAATCCACTGGTGACTTGCCAGGCCAATCCCAGCATCTGTTAGCTCCTGGAATATACGATCATCTGTTTTTGAGACTGGTGGAGGTGGAAGCGTAAACTAACTAGAGCAAGGTAGATCCGCAGCCTGTCAGGTGCCATTTAAGCCGCTCCGCTTACCACAACAATTTACAATTTTCACTTCAGAAAAAAAACATGGCGCCGTAATGTTTTTTTTTCCTATACACCATTTTGACTATTCTTTTGTCCAAGGTAGTTAATTAGTTAGTTAGTAGTTAGTTAGTTAGTTAGTTAATTAGTAGTGTGTTAGTTAGTAGTGTGTTACCTAGTTAGTTAGTAAGTAGTGTGTTAGTTAGTTAGTTAGTTAGTAGTGTGTTAGTTAGTTAGTAGTGTGTTAGCTAGTTAGTTAGTTAGTTAGTAGTGTGTTAGTTAGTTAGTTAGCTAGTCAGTTATTTACTTAGTTAGCTAGTCAGTTAGTTAGTCAGCCAGTTAGTTAGTTAGTTCGTTGTTAGCTAGTTAGTTAGTAGTGTGTTAGTTAGTTAGTAGTTAGTTAGCTAGTCAGTTAGTTAGTTAGTTAGCTAGTCAGTTAGTCAATTAGTTAGTTATAGTTAGTCAGTTAGTTAGTTAGTTAGTTAGCTAGTCAATTAGTTAGTTAATTAGATAGCTAGTCAGTTAGCTAGTTAGTTAGTTAGTTAATTAGTTAGTTAGTTACTTAGTTAGCTAGTCAGTTAGCGAGTTAGTTAGCTAGTCAGTTAGTTAGTTAATTAGATAGCTAGTCAGTTAGCTAGTTAGTTAGTTAGTTAATTAGTTAGTTAGTTAGTTAGTTAGTTAGTTAGTTAATTAGTTAGTTAGTTAGTTAGTTAATTAGTTAGTTAGTTAGTTAGTCGTCGGAACATCTTCTTCGCACTCAGGACAAGCCCACACGATCTCAGATCTCGTCCTCGGTATGTCTGCCAGCACGTGGTGACTGATCGTTCCAGTCCTTAACCAGACGTCTTTGGACCCCCCCTGTGGTGTTCCTGTCTCGAAGTCCATCGTTTCACACCCAATTCAACCAGTCTCGTCAAGGACGTAGCGTTTGGATCAACTTCCGAATCTTTCTTCCAGCCGATTTCCCTAACGGCGTTTAAGATATCGGCTCGGTCCATTGATCTCCCGCCCTCCACTATAGCTGCACTCGCCAACCTATCATGTTCTCTCGTTCCCTTCGACACCAGCATGTCCCGGAACGTCCAAATATGTTGGATGTGTACTGATAGGAGCGGCAAACTCATGGACCGCCCCAGGAGGCACAAACTCTAGCTACGCCACTGCACGGAATATCCTGGTTGAATAAAATAATTCTCTTTAGCTGATTCATTCTGCAGAGCCAAGTTTGCCAGGCTTGCAATCTTTCTTATAAGATTACAGGGGCAATTTATTGACTAGTAAACTGTCTTATAAGATTACAGGGGCAATTTATTGACTAGTAAACTGTCTTATAAGATTACAGGGGCAATTTATGGACTAGTAAACTGTCTTATAAGATTACAGGGGCAATTTATTGACTAGTAAACTGTCTTATAAGATTACAGGGGCAATTTATTGACTAGTAAACTGTCTTATAAGATTACAGAGGAAATATATTGACTAGGAAACTGTCATAAGATTACAGGGGCAATTTATTGACTAGTAAACTGTCTTATAAGATTACAGAAGAAATTTATTGACTAGTAAACTGTCATAAGATTACAGGGGCAATTTATTGACTAGTAAACTGTCTTATAAGATTACAGAGGAAATTTATTGACTAGTAAACTGTCTTATAAGATTACAGAGGAAATTTATTGACTTGTAAACTTTCTTATAAGATTACAGGGGCAATTTATTGACTAGTAAACTGTCTTATTGGATTACAACGCCGATTTATTGACTTGCAAACTGTTTTGTAAGATTACAGTGGAAATTAATTGACTTGTAAACTTTCTTGTAAGATTACAGAGGCAATTTATTGACTTGTAAACTTTCTTGTAAGATTACAGAAGAAATTTATTGACTTGTAAACTTTCTTGTAAGATTACAGGGGAAATGTATTGACTTGTAAACATTCTTATAAGATTACAGAGGCAACTCAGCGTATATTTTGAAAATGGGTTTATTTCCTATAGTTGTGCGACTTTACCGTCTCACGAATTCGAAGAAAAACATACAAACGAAAAGAAGAAAAAGACAAATAAAGCAATTTTAGTACTTAGAAAATTTAACGAATATTAACTGAACTTAACTTCTTTTTACTGGTTTAGGTTCTGCAGAGTCTGTATACAAAAAGTTTCTTCTACTCCACTTGATCTAAAAATAGCTGTGCATTCAATCTATATTTTGAATGCATTAACTGACACTGTTCCTATTATTTCTTATCGCAATGCATTTCAAGCATATACCACTCTCTCACTAAAATAAATATTATATAAAATCTGATCTGGACCTTATATTTAATTAATTTGTAGCTGTAACGGGACATTCCATTTCGAGTTAAGAGGAGGACAGGTTGATATATTTTATTAGAAATAAAAAAGTAAAGCCTTAAATAAAGATAGACGTGTAGAAGAAATGTTAACTAAAACCATAATCCTAACTCTAACCATAATCCTAACCCTAAACTAACCATATTTCTACTCTAATACTTACCCTAACCCTAATACTAAACTTAATCCTATCTCCCTAATATAACCCTAATTCTAACCCTAATCCTAACCCTAATCCTCACCCTAATCCTAACCATAATCTAACCCTAATCCTAACCCGAACCATAACTATAATCCTAATTGTAATCCCAACTTTAATCCTAACCATGACCATATCCTAACTCTAATCCTAACCATAACCATAATCCTAACCCTAATCCTAACTCTAACCATAACCTTAATCCTAACTATAACCCTAACACTAACCCTTACCCTAACCCTAACCCTAACCGTAACCCCATAAATGAATTGCTTAGACGACCGGAATAAATATTAATTATCGTATTTTCTCGCAGAATGTTTGACACACCCCAACAGTTAAAAAGTGGACTATTCTGGGACGTGCTACATCAAATTCCGTGCTAGAAATATACATTTCTTTCGTTTTGGAGGAATTAAGACGCAAGTACCCAAAACAACTTGGGGGAAAAACACATACACATACAACCTGACAGACAAAAATAGAAACAGTACAAACTCAAGTATAACAGATCGAAGAATGAAAAGTGAACGTATGAAAGTTTGCAACTTTCTTGTTTATCGACCAAATATTGTTGATCCAAAACGTGAAACGATCATCGTGTTGATTGTACTTTCCCGCTGGTCTGTAGATTTACAACCATCGGAAGATGTTTTAGTCCCGAGTCCAGACCAGAGGACAAACACTGCAGAACCTTAAGATATCACGCTCAGATTATGTGGGTATCAGAATTGGAAGGTTGGTTGGAGATTACACATAAATTCAGGAGAATGAATGCGAATGCTAGATTTGACGGACTTCAGCAAATAGAACTTTGGGTAGTGATTTATAAGTTGATTTAAAGAATCTAGGATTGGTACTGCACTCAAAAGTGCAAGGAATGTTCGAGCAACGCTTCTACAATTGTCTGAGATAAAGATGATTGTCCAAATAGAAATTGGTTGAGTGTGATACGTTGCAGTCATGTGCTCGAGCGATATCTTGAAGAAATACGTCAATTTAAAAGATTTAATACTATGAAAAAGTTGAGGGGGAATAGAGAATTATTGACCGAAACCAGGGTGAGACAGTTACGTTATTTGATCATATAACATATTATATAATCATATTATATGGTCATATAACTTGTTGAAGACCATACTGGAGGGTAGAGTGGAACGCAGTCGTTTAAGGGGCATACAACGTTGTAATTTGGGTGGATAACACCAGGAGATGGACTAGAAAAAGCTATTCAGATTGTACAATTACGGCAAGAGATAGAGTACACTGGAGATCCATTGTAGCCGACCTTCGATGCGGAGATGGCACCTCAACTGAACTGAACTGAACTAATATGCAAATAAAATAGGATGCGATTAACCAAAAATATTATGTGGAAAACAGAGTGGTCGCTTTTCGCGCAAATGTTTTGAGTTCGAACCCCCTTATTTGCACGCCCCAGTCGACCCAGGAATCATTGATTACATATCTTGCAGAAAAGTGAGGAAAAGACAACTAGGAAGTGAATAGGCCACCACATCTCATAAAATTAATGAAACGCAGTACACTTCCTCCCCGACGGCAGTATCAGTTATTGGACAGCGTCTACTTGTTTATGAGAAAATGGAAATATAAAATTATTTCTTCCTCTCTTTCTTCATCTTCTTTTTATTCGGTGCTAGTCCTAAAAAATTATGTTCTAACGTTGTGTTGTTGTTAACAGCGAGGCTGCGATAACTTCGCCTTTCGGCTCGATACAACTGGTTTCGGCTGGGGTTTTTGGTGGAGGGGCGATGGGGGGGGGGGGTGAGGGTGGGAAGGGTTGCCTTTCCACTGCAATCTCTTATTCTCTTAGTCAGACTACACTAGTTCAGCCTGTTTCCAGGGCCGAGAATTGGGTCTTGGTCAGTTCTGGTTCGCTGACCCTGATGTAATCAGTCAGCTATGAGTTGATGGCTCCTGCCAGCTTATTTACTGGGCTGCATTTTGGGCATCAGATCGTCGTCTGTGAGATGTTCATACAATTTGGCCTGTGTTTTGCTGCCTGGTAATTGCTGAACAGAGTTGTTACTGGGGACTTCACTACCAACCTGAATCACTGGAACATCCACACCAAGCTGAATCACTGGAACATCCACACCAACCCGACTCACTGGAACATCACTACCAACCCGACTCACTGGAACATCCACACCAACCTGAATCACTGGAACATCCACACCAACCCGAATCACTGGAACATCCACACCAACCCGAATCATTGGAACATCCACACCAACCCGAATCACTGGAACATCCACACCAACCTGAATCACTGGAACATACACACCAACCCGAATCACTGGAACATCCACACCAACCCGAATCACTGGAACATCCCCGCCATCCCGAATCACTGTTACAACACTACCAACCCGAATGATAGCTTGCTTCAATGCAATGGAAACATTCTTTTCTATCGTCTGCCAATAAATCCAAGGTTACACCATCGGAAGGGGAGGTTATGCTTACCGAGTTTTGGGATTCTCACAAGGCGCAGTTGCTAACCGATTTCCAGAAGTAAGATGGCAATGTGAATGCCGTATCCTTTTGAGATGCATTGTCAAGAAACGTTCAGTCCTGCTATCTAGAGGAGTCCTGCTCAATCATTACAATGCCAGAACACACATGAACCCACAAGAAAACTAATAAACTATGGTAGTAAGGTCTTGAACATTCACCTCACAGCCGTGGGGCTTAGTTTCCTGTTTGGCGGGAGACGTTTCACGATAAGGAAGAAGATGAAGATGAAGTGGAAATGGGGTAGAGGCAACAGATCAAAGACTTCTTGGCTACGGGTTTTGGTACACTGAAAAGGTGACCATCATCACCGAAATGGAGATTGACGGTAATGGATCTCCACATGTCTCTGTCTCGCGCCAGGCTGGTACAGGCAGTCAAACTGTGTCCCGACCACATCCTGATGTTGCCTGCCCATCTGTACCTTTGTTCTGCCGAATACGGATGTGTCGGACCGAAAGGTGCAATTATCGCAGTCAAGCTGTAAACTAGTGACACAACACATTCCGTTCTGCGGACTACATCCTGCTACTTGCAAAGCCCAGTTCGTTGCTTGGTAGCGGGAGATTGAGAACGAACGCAGCAGCAGGATGTACTTTTTGTACAGTTTTTAAGAATGACAGTTATGAGGAAAGACTCCGAAAAACCGGCCTACAGTGTCTAGAAAAGAGAAGAATTCGAGGTGACTTAAAACAGGTTTATAAGATAATCAAAGAAACAGATAAATTAGAATATAACAAGTTTTTAAAAATATAACCACCAAGAACAATAGGACGCAGATACAAATTAACTAAAGGAAGGTCTAGATTGGATATGAAGAAATATTATTTAGTCAGAGAGTGGTGAATTCTTGGAATGCATTACCCCAGGAGATTGTTGAAGCAGAGAGGGTTAATGCATTTAAGAATATATTGGATGTGCATAGCTTTTAAAGCAGGTTGATGCAATTGTCACTGGTTGTCTATTGATGAGTATTCTAAACCAGTATAAAAACGTTAAGTTGGGTTAAGTTAAGAAAAGCAGAGACATTCATAAAACGATCGATGAGGACGTAATGGAGAGACCAGGACAAAGAATACAAGCCAGTAAATGACAGCATTGACAGACCTGGCAGAGATGGGTAGACACAAATCCAGGTACATAACGAGACAATGCCGATTCAAGACGCACCTTTGACAAACTCGGCAGAGATGGGTAGATACAAATTCACATGCACATAACGAGACAAAGCCGTTTCAAGACCCACCTCTACATAATGGGTCTTAGATACACTGACACGTACGATTGTGGAGCACCCAAGCAAACACCAGAAAATATCCAGCAGGACTGACCTACTTATACATACCAAAGTGGGGCAGTCTGACCTGGGGGAGCGACCATGCTCGAAAAGCTGTGGGGGACCTGCGAAGGCCTGAAACGCACAGTCTCATTGAACCTCACCGGGTTAGAAGCATAGCATCAGTTGATCAAAGATCTAAGAAGCTGAGTAGCGCATGAGCTGCAGTGGTCAGCAACCCATAGCTGACTGCTAGCGTCAGGGCCAGCGAACCATAGCTGCCAAAACCCTTCTACACCTCCACGCGGTGATCCTGGATAACAGTCTGCAGCAGGGCAGACTGGCTAAGGAGAAGGGATCGAAGAGGGAATGCTAACCCGGTACTCAAAAAATGATTGCTGAAGTCGGATGTGTTGGACCGCAAGGTGCAAATATCGCAGCCAAGCTGTAAACTACAACACAACGCATTCCGTTCTCTGGAATACATTCTGCTACTTACCCTTTCAGGGTTTGGTAGTGTGAGATTGAGAACGAAGAAGAAGAAGAAGAAGAAACTACGACACAACGTACTCCATTTTCCAGACTACATCCTGCTATTTAAAGAGCCCTTTTCAGCGCTTGACTGTTGGAGTTTGAGAACGAACGACAAAAAAGAAGAAGTTCACCGAAGAAGAAGAAGAAGAAGAAGAAGAAGAAGAAGAAGGAGAAGGAGAAGAAGAAGAATAGTAATAATAATAATGATAAGAAGAAGAAGAAGAAGCGGCAGAAGAAGAAGAAAAGAAGAAGAACAAGAGGAGGACGAAGACGGATAAGAAGGTGGACTGATAGAGGGGAAAGGTATATCAATGTTAGTGGAAATCATGTTGAGATATACTAGATAATGTAAACACAATAATACGTTATTTTCCTAGTTCGCATATCATGTAGTTCTTAGTTCTTAGTTCTTAATCGACCTGTACTTCTTCAGGGGCGCATGCCCCTTTGTAGATCCCAGCTCTGGTATGAGCTGAATGTACATGGGAGAAGGATTTTCTGCTTAGCGGACTAGTCTCGAGGAGCTTATTGCTCCGCTGCATTGGGACAAGTGTCACAGTTAAACAATGTGCGAGTCCATCTTAATAGACTCAAACACTAGAGCAAAGTAAACCAACAGCCCGTTAGGCGCCATCTAATAATAGTTGTCCATCACAAGTGATGAAGACCACTCTCTTTGTTCAGCCGTGTGGACAGTCGTATCTCTTGCTGTGGCCGCTGAAATGGGTGACTTGCGCGGTGATTTGGATTTAAGTGAGGAAGAAACTGCGCCTTTTGTCAACCTCACTCACAGAGCCTAAGCTACCTTTTGCCAGTGGCAAGACATTCATCGAGACAACTGGAGATAGCATAGGATGCAGATTTTGCCTCAGTGTTACCACCGAAGCCTTTCCGTAAACATGTAACCCGCAGGGTAGAAAGGTTGGAAGGCATCTAACGCAGTTTGTCGTGCCTTTTCGATAACCACAAGAGGTCGTATGGACAACACTCAGCGTGTGAGTGAGTCTGGCATCTCTCCCCAGCTGTATTCAGCTCATCATAGTAGCATCTAAAATTCCCACAGGCCAAATTCGTGAAGGTGAACTAACCCGTGAAATACGACACAGGTATAAGCGTGGTTCCATTCAGCCGGCGTCCAGACCAGGATAAACGGAAGAAATCACAAAAAAAGAACGAAATAACAAGTCCAGACGGAAAACAGCACCACGTTTCCGTGAACACAAGTGTAAGTCGTCGACTAGTGTGAATTCCAGGCAAATCCGTGGTCTGGCGGCATCCATAATGATCCAAAACAGTAGAGAAATGTAGACTCGCAGCCAGTTATGGCGCCATCTATGCTGTTCTAAACAAACCACCTAACCATGGCCGGTGTTATGCCATGTCACACAGTCGCCTGTTAGACACAGTTAGTGGTGCTATTCTTGCCATACACAAAGACCACGGTGGACCACTCATATCATAGATAAAATAATTATCTGTCTTACGATGTTTAGATCATAATTTTAGCTCAATAATAATAAATTTGATTTTGAATACAAATTTGTCTTGCATTTTGGCTCGGACTAAAAGACATAAGTCGGCAAAATGATCATGTAGTTCTTGTTTCTCCTGGCCACGTTATTTGACCGCTACCCTTCATTTTCAGTCAAGCAACTGACCCAACCAGTCGCTTAGACAGACTGGGTCTACTATCAGATAAGTAGACAATTATTTCCTCATATGTTGATTTGTTAGTTCAGTATTGTTGTTTTTTTGTTGTCCCTGATGAAAGCCTATTGATCGTTACGTAGGTTTTGTTTGTGTTCTAGTTTCGGTGTGGTATCTGACCATACTCATTTTAAAATTTAGATTAAACTTAACTTAAATCCCCTTTTTTTTCATTTTTCCCCCATTGTTTTAAATAGCCATTTGTGAGATATAAGATGAGTTGGCTCATCGGATGCAGAAAAACAGAATAAGAAAGTAGAAATGAAAAATGGGACGAACAAATACATTTGGATCGACATAAACGTCACGAACCTAGAAAATGAAATGAAAGAAATTGTGTTTCTATTGGCACAGGATTATAGAAATTGGCGTTCTGGGAGTTCAATTGGGAAACCAAAAAAATATCAGTTTTAAACACACAAAAAACTAACTCGTTTTAATGAGAACTCGTGATTGTCAATCCATTTCTCCCACATCCATCCATTTTCTCATCCAGTTTTATATTCCTTTCTCTCTAACATATACAAGTATACAACCATACATACACATCATGGTCTCTCTTAATCCTACCTGCTCACTCTCTCTCTCTCTCTCTCTCTCTCTCTCTCTCTCTCTCTCTCTATCTCACTCTCCCACTTACACAATCACACATACAAAGGGGACTAACGTTTTTTCCCTTCTAAATTTGTTATTTTCTGGTATTTGACGTAATAAAACAAGAACAATGCACTAAAAAAAAGAGAATGGAGAAAACGAACTGTTTCTTTAAAATCACTTCTCAGTTACAGGAACGATAAACGTTAGTTACAACTGTCAAATGAGAACACTATATGACTGACTACATTGTTACGTTATTTGTTATCATTCAACATTAAATATTCCATTTTACACAAATTATTCCTTATTATATTGAATTTTTGTGTGCAGAGATTATTATTTTTTACAGCGATGAATTTTTTTGTAAATTGTCATAAGAAAGACAACTTGGCCCTTCTTTTAAATGCATTAGCGTTATATTTTGCTCTGATATTTATAGGGCCTAGATGTTTAATATAACTTAATTCCCTATTTCTCTGTGTGTTGAAATATTCCTCTATGCTTGTGAGACATGGATAGTTACAGCTGACCTTCAGCGAAGGATACATGCCTTGGAGATGAGGTGTTTCCAAAGACTTTTAAACGTCACGTACAAAGATTGAGTTAAAAATGAGGAAATAGATAGAATTACAACATAAATAAGGACTTTTCAAGCCCTCTTGGCAACTGTCAAAAGACGGAAACTCGCTTGGTACGGTCACTTATCGAGATCAAATGGTCTTGCAAATACGATCCTACACGGAAGGGTGCAAGGCAGACGATGAAGAGGCCGTCCCAAAAAGAGGTAGCAGGACAACATAAAAGAATGGACCAATCTCCGACCAGAATAGGTACAGGCAGCGGCCGCTGACAGAGAAGGGTGGCGTGAGTGTTGTGAGGATGTCTTCTTGTGTGCTCCAACGACCTCACTGGTTACGGGATGACCTAACCTGACCTGACCTTTGTGTTGTTCTGATTGTCCATTTTTTTTGGTTTGACTATAAGTTTGCTTTTCTGGATTTAACTGGCAAAGACACGGTCCTTTCAACCTCATACTGTAGTCTTTTAGGTTATTTTAGGACGTATTGGCCAGTGCATAGATGCGTGTGTGTATCTGTTTGCAGTGTGCATGTATTAACCAGTGGGATTATATGTGAATAGTGTTTCTGTTTGTAATGTGTTCTAATATGTAAGATTGTAGAACAGTAGTTATATGAGGTCTCTGTAGTCAAGAGGTTAAGGCACTCGCCTCTCACAGCGTTGAATGGAAAGGATGGGCGATCAAATCCCGCAAGTTTCAATCGAGCCGTAAGACCTCATTACGCATCTGATCCCATTGTGAAAGTACTGATTGACATTCTTTGTATTTGAGCAATTTTCGGTTTTAAATTTTACTGCAGTCATTCTTAACCTAAACTTAACGTCTTTATACTGGTTTAGATGACTCTGCAGAGTCTGTATACAACCAGTTTCATTTATACTTCCTTTCTCTAAAAGCTATGGGCATCTTTTCTATTATTTTTTCACTTAGTCACACCTCCCCTACCCCGTTGGTGGGGATGGTCTTGAGGTGGTTGTTTGCAGAGGACCTTTTCCTGTATTTACGAGGGTTGCTAAGATAGTCATGTCCCACAATTTGTATTACCGAAACAATTTATTTACAATTGTGGTCTCGAGGTAAGGTATCCGCCTCGTGTGCTGGAGGTCGTGGGTTCAAATCACGGTGGAGACAGGGATTTGTTTCATGTATATCATCTGGTAAAAATCCCCCTGATCTTTGGGTAGTGAGATCGGACTCTCGTATTCAGTGACTAGCACGTTAAAAATCGAAAAGAGTTGGACAACATTCAAATTGTAAATCTGCCAAAGATATGTGTACCTTTCCCCATGTGGTTAGTTAGAATCAGCTATAGATGGCGCCTAACTGGCTGTGTTTCTACGTTGATGTAGTGTTTGAGTCTATTAATATTGGCTCGCACATAGGTAAAACCGACCCTCCAAGAAACTGTAAACACTCTGCAGAGTCTTGTAAACCAGTAAAAAGACGTTAAGTTAATTCATGAACACTAACTGACTGTTTCCTGTAGAAATGCGATTTGTCCCACATAGTTTCAGTCCATCTACTGCCTGCTACCAGCGGGACACACACACACGTGCATGCATGTCTTTCGTGTGCTAGTGATTTCCATGTTTATGTAGCTATGTTGTTTCGAAGACTATTGTCGGTCGAGAAACACATCTTGCTCATGTCTTCGAATTTCCAAAATCATAGAAAATTGGCATGGCACTTCAATGTAGATTTATGATGTGATAATACTCAGAAATAATGGCATCGGGGCGTATGTAGGATATCTGGGCTCGTGGCTGGGGAAGGACGCACAGATCGTGGCCCATCATGCGACGCGCAATACTTCCTGAAGATTTTTACTTTCTGAACCCAATATCCAGCGATGCTCCTATCGGTTGTGGATCATCCATATACAGCGCACACACGTTTTGGATGTTCTCCACACTTTCTTTCTCCGTAATAAATAATTAAACTACAGATCGTTTTTATGCAATGCGTGTCGTATACATACGCCATTTTAACAGGCTACTACAGCAGCGCTATTTGTCTTAATACCGCGAAATTATGCACATGTACGCTGGAAACATCAGTGTTACAATCTGTACATTCTAACTCTGCTATCTATACACTGGGAACAGAGAACCAAGTGAGGCATTACTTCTGAATAAACCTCGTACTTGTAATGGGATGGGAAGACAAATATGTGATTAGCTTGTTGTGTTTTTGTAGGATGGATTGCTGCCTCCCCTTGGCTTTCATGCTGTTGGCTATTGGACAGGCATTTCGTTACATTTAGAGGTTTCTTTTAAA